>JAVSBT010038118.1:0-17904 GCA_033118115.1 Pharyngocirrus eroticus
ATTTTAAATCATAGATCAGAAGTATAAGGACAAAAACAGGTTCAAGAAAAGGGTGATACTACAACAACTTCTAAATACTCACTTTTCCTTTCTACAGAGTGCAGACAAACAAGACTGTGTTATACCCTTTTTTCTGATAGAACAGAATGTATACATTTTGAAGAATGACACATTATATGTGTCACAGTGTTATGTGCACAAGTTTCTGAAATTAGTCAAATTTAAAATCGTAATTAATTGTAAAAGCCTGATTCTAAAGTATTTATTTACCTAAGATGAAACAGTAACAATAACATTTGTGTGGCACATTTTGAAGAATAACACATTATATGTGTCACAGTGTTATATGCACAAGTTTCTGAAATTAGTCAAATGTAAAATCTTAATTCATCGTAAAAGCCTAATTCTAAAGTATTTATTTACCTAAGATGAAACAGTAACAATAACATTTGTGTGGCACTGTGCCGCCATTGTTTGTCTGCTTAGCTTACTAAGGGACTAATGCATATTCCGAATAAATACAGGTATGGAATTGTAATGTCGAAAAATGTAAATCCTATACCTTTATTCATTCGAAATTTACATCAATAAACATTTTTTCAGCTGTCTGTTGCTTGATATTCCATTTATAAAATCATAACCAGTTTAGTATCATAAGGGGTTCTGATTTGGTACCCTTCCTAATCTTTGGGGGCCAGTTTCTTCACTTTATGGCTTTTCACCCTCTTAACTTCAAAATCATGTATCTCGCTCAATATTTTGAGTTTTGCCACAAAATTTATGCCATATTATAGGAAATTTACCATACTTTTAGAAAATGTACAGACATACATTTTGATAAAACGCTACTTATATGTGAAAATGATAAAATCCCACACATGTGTGACATGAATGTCATATCTGATTTACCTTTTCAGTGTATAACAGCTTTGTCAGAACTTATTAAGGCAGCTTTGTTCCAAGATTCCACAGATCCTAGAGATGTGATATCACTCTTTCCAGGTAACTATCTGCTACACAAGTGGGACAAAATGTTATTTTTGTATTACTTTCAGTCTGAAATTGATTATTAATGTTACTTCGTGTACAGTAGTATGGTACTTTTGATAATATCATTTTCAGATGACTTCCATAAAAATCTACGAGATTTGCTTGCAAAGATTATCATAGAAAACCTGCCAAATTGGAAAGCAAGTGCAGTCAACAATTTAGGTAAGCGCCCCCTTCTAGCACTTTGTAATTTTAAAAATTACACAAATCACCACCAAGGAGCAGCACTGTTTTGACTACTTGAGTTCTTGGAAATGTTATCAAATGCATGTGTATGTTAGCTTTTTGAGCCAATTTTGGAAGTGAATCAGTGTTTTCTTTTAGACAAAAAAGAGTCTTATGTCATAATTAAGTGGTAAATTGCTTCTAAAAATCTTTCATAAGGCCATTCCAGATTGATTAGTTTGTCCTTGGATTCGACCAACCCATATTTTTGCGATTGATTATTTTTTCTTTTCAAAATGTTGATTTTTTCAAAACTAGGTAAATAAATCAAGCAAAATCACTGTAGGCTTGTAAATATACATTTTCCGTTAAAAAACAACACATGTAAAGTGACATTTTTAACAATACACAACAATCTTTGGTACTCCTTGAAATACGGAGCACCTCGGCACTTTCCATCGTTTATACGTACAGGACCGAATGATGTTTTATTACTTTCAGTCTGAATAAAAGTTACGAAAAAAAAACCAATGAAAAAAAAAATCGACCCAATTTTTTTCGTTCCAAAAATCCATCGACAAACTAATCAATTTAGAATGACCTAATTGTTCATTCAAAATAATCATGTAATTTTTCTGATTATGAATATAGACTTAGATCTGTAAAAAAAAATCATATGATAAGTTATTAGTACAAGATACTTTTATTCTAATTTATTCAATAATATAGTCTCCCTTCCTCGTCTTGTTGATTTTGATTGGAGAGTTGATATCAAGACCTCGTCAGACAATGTTGCCAGAATGTCAGTTCCCACATGTATACTTCAACTCCAGGTAAGGTATAAGCTAAATTGTCAATTCAATAATTTATACTATATACATTTTTTGAAAAAAAATATTCTTCAATTTTGTGTCTATGTGTGTAGTAGTGTAGGGGTGGGGTGGGGGTGGGGGGTGGGGGATAGGTAATGTACGCCTTTTATAAAGAATGGGGGAGGGGGGGATAGCAACAACAAAATACACTGTTACTGGGATACAAATAACACTTAAATAAGACCTGAACTGCAGAATTTCAAATATATATCATATTCATCATCAGGGTGTTAATCTATACTGCAGAAAATCAACAGAAAAAATATTATGATACGTTTGTAATAAAAAAAGAATAGAAAAAGTATCATTGTAGAAGAAGCTACAACCCTGAATCATTTTCTTTAAAAAACATTAATGCATGGTCAGCTGTATGTTAACATTACCTCATGTGTTTTGAATTTATATGCATAAAACACATTTAATCATAACAAACGGGATGTCCTTTTTGTACTCAAAAGAGTCGATAGTGAACATTAAAAGTTATATTATGAGAATGTACTGAATACGTGAGCAGGGGCATACAAACATTTAGATAATTCTACATAATTCTCAGAAAGTTCAGACGGGTTTTTACCTTAACAGCAAGGGTATTGCTTGGGTATTGAAATTCACAAAACAATCAACTTGTGCATAGTGAAAAGGTTAATACTAAAGGGTGCAGGAGGCGCTTTGATTGTCAGAAAATACATTTGTAAAAGGGAATTCCATTGCTTTTCACCTAACTTAACCGTTTCACCTTTTCTTTAACTTATTCTAACTGTTTACATGTGAGGTGACTTTTTTTGTGTTGATATTTGAAGTTAGATACTGTCTACGTGATTTAGATATTTTTGATAAATTTGTTGC
Organism: Pharyngocirrus eroticus; assembly: GCA_033118115.1. Classification (NCBI taxonomy): domain Eukaryota; kingdom Metazoa; phylum Annelida; class Polychaeta; family Saccocirridae; genus Pharyngocirrus; species Pharyngocirrus eroticus. Next base: position 2,934 of record JAVSBT010038118.1, read on the forward strand.
ATGATGATGTGAAATCATTATTTTTAGAAATGACAAAGAGTTCTCAACTCTGAGCTGGATCATTATTTTGTAATTGTGCTAAAATACATGTAAAAAGATCACAGGGGAAACCTTACAAAGTACTATTTTATTGTGATATATATATTGTGTTAACTGATATATTTCTTATAGCAAGAAGTGTAAGTTACATTGTGTAAAACTGGTAGGTTGATCCAGGAATTTGGATTTCATTTGACAGTTTGATGTCACTCAAATTTATCTGAATTTTATTTAACATTTTTTTCTTCTTTCAAACCACATGGACATTTTTATCCTTTTGAGATTTCAAAAAAACAAACACATCATCTTTTAGTGCCTGATTATAGCTTTAACAGCGTGTTTTTATATGAATGTAGCTCTCTTCAAAAGAAATTTGTGGCTGTTTGAAATGACAAAAGTGGGCTGAAAATTGGTAGTTTGCAAAACAGCCAATTTTTTTCAGTGACTTTTATCACTTTAAATAGTCATATTTTCATTTCGAAAAGGGATATAACAATTCTGAGAGAATATCTTAAAGCTATAAGCATTCTCTAAAAGATGATGTTTTTTTTGTTTTTATTTCTTAAAATTAAAAATCTCCATGTGTCAAATAAAAAATAAATTATTATGATTTTTTTTTCTGTGTTAAATAAAATTCCAATAAATTTGAGCGACATCAAACTGAGACTAAAGATGTACTAAAGCCAAAAATATATAGTTTTATAGGATTATCTTTTATAGAAAATGATTATTTGGGACATATGTTCGTGCATATCAAAAATAAAATTGGACTCTCACCCCCCTTAAAATCTCATACTACTCTGACATCCAAGTATAAGGAAAAAATTTTCCATTTTAAAGATGGTTAAGTTAATGACTTCGAAATAAAAGGAAAGATTTTACCATTTAAAAGATAAAAAAATTCATGCAGCATGTTATTTTGTAGTATTTTAAGAGATTGAATACCAGTACTTGCTCATTGATTTTATATAATTTCTTAAACAACCAGTGACTACCCCAATGCTTGTTTTGAATAAATCTACTGGAGCAAGCAGGATATTTGTGTGTGGAGATGTCTTGTGAGACTTATTCCAGTTTTAGATATGAATGATATGAGGGTGTGTCTTAGAGTCAATTTTCTTTAAAAAGTGCTCATGGCATTTTTGTGTGATCTTTCGATGCAGTGGACAAGTTGGCATTTTTTGGCTACTACTACTAGTTCGTTTTTACTACATTAATCAGTCATTCAATCACTAATCAAATGATCAATGCCCCAATCATTCAATCATCAGTGTTTCTTTTTAATAGGATCAAATAATATATGTGAGATGTCTATGTAGGTATCGTCAACTGTACCATAGTCAACATCATATTGAAGGAATATTACACATGTGGATAAAATGTCATTATCATGTAGGGACTGGGTTTCTATTTGGGCTACAATTGATTATATAGTGGCAGAAAAGTTGTAAAGTTGCACTAAATATCTTCATGATTTCAAAACTGGAATACATTTATGATATTTACAAAGTAGTTAAAAAAAATAACTTAAATTCTAACAGATAAGAATTTGTGATTTGAAATTAAACTTGTCTATACAAACAAAAGTAACACAAGATGGCTTTATTTTGTTAAAATTTGTTTTATTTCACAACACACCATATCATCTAAATACAATCATCAAGACGAGACTTCAACATAAAATTCCTTAACAAAGAAATCAATTCAGTCTGCCCTTCATACGCTGTCATTAGATCTATAATATATTGCTTAATAAAGCCATAAAAATGAAAAAATGTTAATGTTCTTCCCACTTTTGTGTAGAGATACAGTCTGGTTTTGAAAACACCATAATGTCTACAATGATTCCAGCTACATGTGGATATGCATTGATGATTTTGTAAAGGTACCACCAGTAGACTTTGCCATTAACTTGTCCTCAGAGACAAAGTGTTCAGTGTTTATGAATGATAGTTCGATTTAAAATTTCACTAGTGACCTTATCTAGTCATTTTTTAATTTTATAATAAAGATTCTAGATTGAAAGTTTCTTGGTTACTTTAAATTTTGCAAATTTTGAAAAAATGTCCAATTTAGTATGGATTTAGTTTGATTCAGAATCAATTAAGAATGAAAAAAGACATTTTTTTCACGTTTACAAAGATACTGGCCAGTCTTTAACTATGACAAAAATAGCTGATCCAACAAGAAGCATCATGGAATGGACAAGATTTAAAGCCCCAGCAGTTGTAGCTACGGGTTTAGGTGTAGTAACACCTGAGACTTCTGGGGCTGGTTCTGCGGTGACTTCTGCAGTGGCATTAACATCAACATCTGCAAAACCTGTTTAGAGAAAATAGTAGATAAAAAATTATTCACTCAGCAAGAACAACAAAAACGTATAATAAATGCAGTATTAATATTAAGGCACTGAAATATGATAGTGTTAGTGATTATACAGCCAGGACTAAAGAATAAGAAATCATATATCAAAACTATCATTTTTCTGAACCTCAACTATTTTGTTGGGCAATTAATCTAAACAAAAAAATCAATTTTGATTATTTTTTTCTCTAAAATTTTGATACCAACCTAAATCACAAAATTCTCACAAAAAAATGAATCAATTTTAATTTTTACTTTACAACTGACAAAAATGAGGTATCATTAATTTGACCTTTTTTCAAAAACGCCAAAATTTTTTCAACCTTTATTTCTATCAGCATCTAAAAAACATTATGAACAGTTATATTAAAGTATAAAACTATGGAATTTGAATCTAGAAATATGCTCTCATTTTTTTTCTTATATCTTGAAAAATGAAGGAGTGTCACCAGCATAACACGAGATCCATGTAGGAACTTTAATTTCCATGTTGCCAAATTTGACTCTAAAACCTTTACTTACAATGCCATTAAATCCTGGAATAACTTACCAGCTGGTATTAAAGGCACCAAAACAAAACTACATTCAAACAACGTATTATATGCAAATACAGACAAATAATTAAATATGACCTTTGACCTATGGTGCTTATGTATACTTTATTGTTTAAACATGTTCCTTTTTTCTCTAATTTGTACTTTTTGACTTTTATTTAATTTTCTTTATATTTTATATATTTTTTCGCACTTAATTCTCTTCTTTCCTCATTTTTTACCCCCTGGGCTATCCCGGGCAAATGTTAATTTTAAATCAATCTTGTAAATCACTTTCATTTAGCCTTTTTTTTCTTTTTTTTTCTTCTTAAACTATTATCATCATCACACTGTTACATACTGTATTATTTTTGTATCCTTATGACATTTACTGAATAAAATAAAATAAAATCATATAAAATGATAGTTTAATTAAAATATACTATGCACTAAGGAAAATGACCTTTCATTGTTAAAGAAATGTGTGTTGAAAGTATCAGATGAGCCTTAATTTTTTTTTAAATCACATTGTCTGTACCAGAGTTTGACAATTATTTTGTTGCCTTTAATGAACTGAACATGAAAAATCTTCCTGTTGTGTAAAACTCATTCTTGTATATCACTGAATGCTTTAGATTCCTTCACGCAAAACAAATTTGATATTCAAACATTCATTGATTTTGTGCAAATGATGTCCAGGGCATGATTTAATTCATTAGGAGAGTCATTTGCTATTCATTATCACATGACTGATAATCAGACTCAAGATTATAGAGAAATAAACTGCCTGTGAAGAAACTGACATATTCTACTATCAAATGCTGAGTTACTTGGTTATTCTCAGCATTTTACTGAGTGTAAATCAAATGCAAGCTTTTTGGGTTTGTAAGATTGAAAACAGAGGGATATCTTCAAAAAGGCATGTAGTTTTGGTTTGATGATATTTCTATATATTAAAAAGTTACTTACAAACTGCAACGAATAGCATAATGCAAAGTGTAACGAACAGGAAACGTGCCATGGTCTGAAAAAGAAAAATAACATTTTTTTTCAAAGCTGTGTTTTTAGCTATAGGATATTCAATATAAAATCTATATTAAAATATAAATCACCATGTATAAAGATGGCTTTTATCGTATGGTAGAATATACAACTGCCACACCCCTTTATCAATTAATTTAAAAATAAAGAATGAAAAAATAACACATGTAATGTAAAAGTCACATGTGTCAAATCATAGCTAATGTGAATTAGTTAATCCAAAAGGAAAAACTTTGAAAACAAAATTTGATTTGTTTTTTAAAGAGCCCCACCCTAGAGCTTGCAATTTAAAACTTTGATGGAAACAAATAAAACAGACTCATTTAACTTTTTTGAAATGATAACCAGAACTTTGTTATCTATGCCATACATAGATTATAGAATTGCTTCATGATAAGTGCAAAAATAAAAGAGTTGAAAACTTACTAAGTTTTTTTTCTTTTTCTATCTGCAAAAGCTTTGGTTTGTTCAGACTGTGGTTGAGTTGGTAAGTGGTTCACCAAAATAAGACGCTTGACTTTATAGACTGGTAAAGTAGTGAAACTGAAAGCATTTGATTGGTTGATGTGTGAAAAGATATGGGCTTGAGTACTAGCATTTTTTCTACTCTTACCTTTTCAGGAAGTGTTTTGTAATAGTGTCTGTCAGTGAGCTTTAGAAAAAAAACACCTTCATTGGAACCTAGAGACTAATATGATGATAACTTACAAGGACAGAATTAAGATGCCTATGATTTTTGATCAAATGCAAATGAAATTATAACAACCTTTAACAAAACATTGTGGAAGTGAAAGTAACTGTTAACATATAATTATATTCATTCACCCGTACAGTACAGGGTTAGCGTAACCCAGGGTTAATATTTTTTCTGACTATGAACACATATATAGATTCATCCACACTGTAGAGTGTTAGATGGTCCCAGATTTTTTTCAAGTTTTAGCAAATTCTTTGTTAAACTTGCAATGTGTTTCTATTATATAGAAGAAAAAAACATGAACTTTTAAAATGCAATTTATATAGTTTGATATAACAGGCAGTGACTATAAGATTGTGCTATCACTTTTCATTTTTTTTGACTAGCAGATTATACATCTGCAATACTACATAAAACCCAAATTTTAAAAGCAATTTGGCAAATTTGCGTAGTAGAATGCTCTACCTATCAATTTAAAACAGTCCCCAGTATAGTTTTAGGGTGACCCTATATACACATACAAATACAAATTTCTTACAGTGTTAAGTAAAAAATGCTAGAAATGCATGGGTAAGCTTCAGGTATTCAACTACATGGCTTTTGAACTTTTCTATTTCCCTTAACCCACATCACATCATGTGAAATATTTACAACTAGTTATTTAAATAGTTTATAGGGTCATAATTACTGGTATTTGCGAGGGTGGGTTTTACTTTTTACAGCACAAAAAACCCACCAGGGGGTATATATTTGCAGTGTTTCTCTATGAAAATATAATGCATCACAAGTGTAGTATCCAAATATCTGTTTTGGGGGGTTAATGTATGCTCTTCTATTAAAATACATGTAAGTAGGTTTATGGAAGTATCTTGGTAATTTGTGTGTCAATGATTCATGATTTATTTCAGTCAGGATGTGAATAACATGGGGTCTAGGCCTGCAGCAGTGCAATGGGATGTTCTTTTCCTCAATTATTATGTAGTCCCATGCAGTACCCTTGGTTTTTTTTTTAAATTTTAGTCTTTACCTTGATAATTAACATGCTACCAAGTCAATGTAACCTACATGCATTCATGACTGTACCTGTAACAAAATAAGTGATACATGTATATACAAATCCTAATAAAAATTCAAACATGAATGTGTGGAATAGTGAATGAAATAACCACAAGGCTGAGCAGTTTTGTTTTGCAGTTGATTAACAATTATTTTATTACCTTTCATTTTCAGGCAGGGAAAATAATGATGATTAGAGTTTACTATCAAACCCCTTCTTTCTGTGGCAATGTGATTTTCATGAATGGCATTACCTCTAGATGGCACTACCATCTAGTGTTTTAACCAAAAAAAATAAAAAATGAAACTTATTTTTTGATACTTGTAATCTATTAATGTATGTGATTTGGTTATCTAAAACTATGACTGACTGTACAGCCAAGAGTAAGTGCATCATTTCATCATCTATGTTCTGGACAAATATCCTTCATTCTTCTTTATCTACCATTTTTCCAAACTTTTGTGGTAGAAATGATAACCTTTTTTCAAAGAATCTGACAGATTTTTTTTGTTTAGAAGGGTATATTTAGACTCAAATGAAAAACGTGCCCCTCTTTGCGATTACCGTGCCCCTTATCCATAACGTTATACGTGTCAACTATGCAGTTTTTGCACATAGCGCAATTACTTGTTTGTCTACATAAAGTATTGTAGATAGAAAAAAACTTGTATAAACATCCATTTGCACCCCCCTCCCCCCCCGCGGTTTGTAAAATTTGAGATCATATTGTGCCCCCTCTATAGCAAAATCCTGGATCCACCTAGCTATGTCATATCATATCATATTATATCATATCATATCATATCGTATCATATCATATTATATCATTATCATATCATTTCATATCATATCATATCATATCACATCATGGAGTAAAAGTTTATCAACTTTGGAACATAAGTTTTTTTGAGAATAATTTCTTACATCTAAAACTACGTTTCAGCCTTCACTAAAGGTCCAAAGTTGATAAACTTTTACTCCATATGGATCTTGGAACCAATAACATATTTGCCAATATCACATCATATTATATCATATTCCATACTCACTTGTACAAGAGCACAGGGCACATTTAAATCTCCAAATGGGTTTACTCCGCTTATGAACCATATCCCCTTACAGAAGGCTGTTTCTAAGCTCAGTCTAAACGTCCCTGTGCTATATGGGGGGTAGAGGTTTAATGCTAAACGTAGATTTGAAGAATCGGACCTTATTGCTTCTTTAAAAGGGTATGGTTTACCACATATCGGAATTTCTATACGTTCAATGCCCTCAAGCACAACTGCTAGGCCACCATAGGAACAAACATAGTTTCTTGGCCCTCTAAATGTGTCCTCCATGAATACAACGTGTATATAATCATCCTTGCCGTAAAGTACGTCTACATTGAGTAAGCATCCAATGTATCCTTTCAGATAGTCGCACAAACTTCTTGCCGGTAGCAGAGTATCCATTTTTGTTGTCTGCAGCATTTTTATATTTGTATAATATTTATGGACAATGTTATATGTTATAGCGCTGTTCTCAAGAAGGTCCAACCCCGGAAATGACTTTTTGAATTTCATAACCACTAGCCCTTGGAACCCAGATGTGTAAAATCTGCTTTGATTTTTTTCTGATGTAGGATTTAAAACTACGCCTTTATACTGAGAGGATAAAATACCAGGTCCATCATAAAAAGTAACATCAAAGTTGAAGTAATCTTTCAGTGCAAGTACCTCTACAATAATGATGATCCTTGCATCGACATAACTGGTTATGAAATAGCTACTTTGGAAGTACAAGTTGTAATATTCAATTGTAATATACTGATTATACAGATAAGGAGAAACCCTTTGTATATCTGAGACATCTCTTGTATGTACAAGAACAGTCTCTACGTGATAAAACGAGATAAAACGGGATTTGCTCTTAACGACCGCATTATACACTACTAGCATCTGATTTCCAGAGGAATATTCATGCCAATGTCCAAGTTTACCACAATATATCCCAAGAAGTGTTTCGTTGACCATTTTAAAGGAGTCAAAAATCATGACATAATCAAGAAAGCATTTTAAAGTTTGGCATTGTATACAGGACTTGATTTCATCTGTGTATCTGACATCTAAACCCGTAACTGTAAGGTTTATGTAGAACATTGGAGAAACCTTAAAATAAAGAAAGACAAAATAAAACATTGGAGAAATACTTTCACAATACTTGAGGTACCATAATGGGATAATGGTACCTTCAGATGTCGCCCCTAATTCATATCCTAGTCCCACCCGACTCCGCCCCCTCGGTTTTGCACAATCAAGTTTTTTTCCGAAGATAGAGTTTGCGCATATGCTTCATTAGAGCAGTTGTCTTTTTTCAGGTTCATCGGTGTATATGTTCAATGCTGTATATTAAGATGCTAGGTTTAAACTAGAATAAGGTCATTCCAAATTGATTCTTTGGTCTATGGATTTTTAAGCATATCAATTGGTCCAACCAACCGGATTTTTCAACCCGTTTTTGTTTTAATGTAAATCAGATTATACACTTTGCTTTTTATGCTAGTACGATGGGAAGGAGGTAATGTTTCCTCCGCATCGAATGTGCCCGAATTTATTGTGTTTACAAATAACATCTGTATAGTTATTGTTTTTAAAAGGTTTGCTTGAAAACAGAAATTTAGAAAAAAAAGGCAGTCGCGAAATAATGGCCTGGTGCCCCGGTCACCTCCATCGCTTAACTAATCAATTTGGAATGGCCGAACAATCCACCTTTATCTTCCAGATACACTGGGAGCAATATCCTATCCTCTCAAAATGGCCACATGGGGTCGTTGATAGTTGAACAAATTTAGGCTTTTTGTCCACTGTTGCTGTAACTGTATCTTGCTGTAAGTATCCATCTGAAGATAGAAAGGGGGGGGGGGGGTTATAATTTATCAAAAACTAGGAAAAAGATTTGTCTTTGTATAATCAAGTATATGTATATTGCAGTGATCAAAAGTTTTGGTTTCTTTGAAAGTCAAAATCAGTTTTGCAGTGTCAAAAGAATAATCCGCTAAATATATACCTGTATTAGCAAATTTAAGTTATTGTTATAAGATAATGTAAACAAAATTATTCAACTTTGGAACTTACTTTTTTGAGATCATTTAACAATAATGACCATTCAGATGATCAAGACTTTTAGTGAAGGCAGAAACGAGGAAAATAACTCACAAAACTACATTCCAAAGTCGAATAATTTTTTCAACTGAATATGATGAAATTTGATATCATGTTTTTAAATTGTTTAAATCCAAGAATGGAGAAAGTGGTTCTGTAAATTTAATATGATATTATAGCATTTGAATGAATTATTCTCTATAACTTATACAAACGTAGTTATTGACCTTGACATTTGTGAGTGGATGCAATTGTTCCAAACACTTCTACTTCACACAGTATTAGCCATGTCTTCCGATTTACACCTGGCATTTCAACAGATACAAATTCTCCATGCAAACCTTCTTGACATTGGAAATCTTTTGTTTCCCCAAGCTTTAAAGGATAAAGTTGCTGATTGCAGATATCCTGAGGCATAATATCAGTCTTTTCAAAATTGAACCTTTTCTTAGCCACAATGATAAATTGCTGTAAAAGATCCGCTAGGGAAGAAAAAAGTAAAATTATCATGCAAAATAACCAAGTAATCATTCTTGGTATAGAGCATAATATTATTATGTTTCTTTTCTTATCCAGCAACCTGTTTCATTCTCAATGATATTTCCCTAACTGCGGCTGCCAGTCTGGGCGATTTGTTTTAATAGATTCATAATATCTTGTTTATCCACATTTGTATTTTAATACAAATGTGGATAAACAAGATATTATGAATCTATTTGCTTCTTTGTTTTGTATGGTAAACTGTTCAAAAAAGTAATGCCTTGCCCTTAGTAAGATTTTTTTTAAAGGCAATAATGATAATGATCAATTTTGAAAATAAAACATTTCAGTTCTGTCACATTTGTTTGTTTTTCATTTTGTAAAATATAAATTGATTCAATTGAAAATAAAATATTTTGAAAATATGCTTTACATGTAAATTGTAATGAAGAAGGATATTCCTAAAAATCATCTTTTTTATTTTTTATTTTTTCAATCATGAAATAAACTAATGTTGGTAAATGCAAGAAAACTAAGACCAGGGCAGTTTACATTTAGCAGGGACCCCCTGACAATAATCAGCAAGGTGAAAAGGATTTTGAAAACAAGGATTGTTTTTGACAGGCCAAAAGGAGCTCTTGCAAAAAATATTATCTCAATTATTTAATTACATACTTTTAAAGGAAATTGGCTTTTCAAACTGCAATCCCAATAACTAAGATCTAACACTTACAACAGCAGTCCCCTCGAGCAGTCAGTGACACACTGGTAATAGCATAACAGTCCAATAAATCAACTCTCCACCAAGGATGCATTTCCAGGTCTGTGTGGGAGCAACTGGATCCAACAATATAATCTGGATTAGGAATCCCATCCACAGCCTTCCAGGCCTGAGATCTTTCACCGTCATAAGTGGACGACTGGGAGGCAGGCTGTTGGTAGGCAATACTTGAAGTTGGGTATACTTTGTATATGTAGTCTGTTGGAAATATTACAGATTTTTGAAATGCAAAATTGCAGACTTTAATTACGACAGCTGTTTTTGTGAAATTATAATGACAATAATGATAAATTTCATTCATGTATTTAATGCCTCTGGTCCATATATAAAAGGAATAAAATATGATATATAATTATTAAACAATAAAACATTATTTTACAAGTTATATTTTTGCCAATTCTATTTTTCTTAAATGTTGTGCTTTGTAAATGAAACTACCCAACGCCAATGATCATTTACTTACCATCACACAATTGTTGTCTTACTTTTTCACCTTTGACCTCTACTTCAGAAAGGATGAGCATTCCATATCTTTGCAGGTATATTGTAATAAAGCGACCAATTGTGTGTGAATCACAATGGTAAAGCTTACTCTCTCCGGGGTATAGAGTTCTACCCTCTGTTTCATTACAAGTTTGTGTTTTTGATGGCTTAAAGGACTCTTGATAGAAATGGAATGATATTCCAATTGCAAAATCATCAAAATTACCCACTGGAAAATCAAATTATGATAATTATATAGTATGGAAAATATTAGATCCAAATTCAAAATTCATTTCTACAAAAAAATACCCAAAATATTGCCTTTATAATGATTCAGCTTTTGTCAACCAACTTAAAAGGAAGGGTGTCATTTTTTATTGTGATAAAAACATAATTACATCAATAGGCAACATTCACGCTAGGGGCGCTGACGACATAGAGGTTATAGAAAGCTCTAACATGGTAAGGCTGACTACACTAAGTAAAACGCTTATTTCAAAGTCAAAATGTTCGATTTAAACCCAAATATGCAGAAAGGGATATGAAACAACTTAATGAAGACCTTGGAAAAAGAAATGCTCGCTGTTCATGAAGAAAAGAAGAATTAGTTGAGAAGTAAATATTTGTAAATATTTACTGAGTGATAATACAGTAATTTTGTATAGTAGTAATAATAAGGCAATATAGATAATGTAGAGTTTGTGTTGTTACCATGAAGTTAAATGTCATTATGTTAAATGTATTGCCAATAAGAGCATGTTGTGTTTGATTTACTCAAAGTTTGATATAAAAACAGTCTTCATTCTCTTTACAAAAATGACATTTGAGCTGTATATTTGTGTATTTCATAACTTGACATAAGGGTAATGTTGTGACTTATGTGTGATAAGTTGCTTTTTATCTTTTCAGATTGGAAGCTTCTGACAGGAGTGATAATTTCAGTAGTAAAGACATTGATGATGACAAGGAAAACCTATGCTATATGCGTTTACCTTATACAGCAAGAAAACCTACCACAGCATCCCGACATATCGTCTCCACTAGTGACTTTTACAGCTGATATTTCAAAACAACCCTGAAGATCCACAACCCACCATGGGCTATTCCTCTCTTCTATATAATAACAACTATATGAACCAATGTAAGCATAAGCTCGACCATCGACGGCATTTTCCGGTATATTCCGTTGTGCTTTACCATTTCTTCCATTTCCATAAGCTGGTTTACCCAATGCAATATTCTCAAATTCTGAAATCGAGTTGGCAGAATAAAGATTAACCATTGTTTCGAAACAAACATTTTCAGTTTTTATCATAGAGGTTAGAACCCATTCACTTTATGCTGGTCTTACATGGGACCCTCTTTTTAAGAATGGGGGACAGATAACGACCTAGTTTTCAGCCATTGCCACCTGTGTTCTTTTATTTGACAAGTGAATCCATGACATAGGCAGACATTTCAAATCCTTTCAGATGTATAGGAAAACAACCCAGATATTTCTGATACACTGTGATACTCTATGTCTTCTTTTTCCAGACTGAACTTATTTGCTTACCCTGTGTATGATTTCTCGCTGCTTCTGGTTCAAAATGAAAGAATGAAAGGAGAAGTAAAATAAATGAATAAATGAATGAATAAAATTACCAGTGAGAGAACTTTTATTTTATATTAAAAAAATTTCCATGGTTAAGAAGTGTCTTAAATTTATGTTCGATCAGAATGTTTTTTCTTCTAGAATGTCTTGTATTACATATTGCTTAATTTTTAAAGGGTCCATTCCGCAATTATTTTCATAAAGAAGGGAATGATTACGACACACAATTAATGAAAAGGGAAAATATATCCTTCAATCTTATTTACGTTAACTTACCTATGCATCGGTCATCTAGCGTGGCAGTTCCATGTATTCTAATTTCACATAACGTGAAACGCAATGTTCTGTTTGGTACATAAAATCCAACATATTTTCCACTCCAAACCTTGTCACACACATAGGAATTTATCGATACAGAATGTGTTGAGATAAGTTTACATAATCTTTTGCTTGTAACTCCTAACACGTTACCCGCTGGGTTAAAGTCATTGGTGACCTCGATATGGACATTTTGCAGTTTAGCCTCAGGACTCTCTAAAAAATTGAATTTTTACGATACACAATTACTGAAAAGGGAAAATCGGTGTTTGGAGGAGGGGAGAGGCTAGGAAACAAACATGATCTATCTGGTCTGAAAATGCTTTAATTGTCACTTGCAGCATGTTTTTGCCAGATCTCCCTTGTTAAATTCCCATGGAAGGTTTTTTAATGCTATATTTCACATTCCATAGAAAGTAAAAAATATCAAACTTAGTACCAGTTGTGGCAATAAATCTACTTTTGATAAGTTTTATGAAAATGAAAATATCTTAGACAGGCTTTAGCATTAAAAAAGCCCCTTTATGAGAAAATGGGAACGAAAATTCCCTATTGCTCACTCATTAACATAAAAACAGCCTTTATGTTGTAGCAGCCTCCCAAGTCTGCAACAAACCAAATCCTTTCCCATCTCTCATAATCTTGGTTTAAAGAGTAAACACAGGTGCTAGTATCATTGTCAGTAGCAAAAGACTTGTGGTTTACGTCGTGAGAAAAATGCACTGTCAAAGGTACAGTTTTGACATCTCCTGATGAATCTGCAACTATCGAATTTGAAAAATATACCTAAGTTTATTAGTACTAATAATGCCCAGTGACTTGCATTTGCCATGATCAGTTGTTTGCAAAAGAATAAATTATTTCCTAAAAGATATGATATAACTGTTTTTACTATTTACCTCGAATTTACTGTATAAAGTTTATTGTTCTTATGATTTTGGCTTAATCGATTGATATAGCAAAAGCAAAAAGGTGTAAAATATAAAAGAAAGTTACACTGATCCCAAGAATTCTTTAATGCAAGTTCCTTTTGAAAAAGTTCGAACTGCGAGTATTCAAAGTTCCGTCGTGCTGCAATTGAAAATAAAAAAAATTACAAGTCTATGAAAATATCTACTGGTAGAATAAGCCACTTCGACATTCATCAGGCGCATGCTCAGTACGATACCCAACAAATAAGCACATGTAGTAGGGAACGCCCTCGCGGGAAGAAATTTAGACACTTTTCTAGGGTAGATTTTATCCAATAGTTATGAAAAAATACGATATGACATTCTTAAACAACTTGTAGATATCACAGATCATATTCAATTCAATGGTTATACTATGTTTTGGTTATTTTCTGACAACGGCAAATATGTCTTTTGCTAATGATATTCTTGATTTGTTTACGTTGGGATATTTATACTATTGTGTATGGTCGACTTTTGCTCGTCCAGAAAATGCGACGGTATTAAAGCTTATTACTAAAATGGATTTGATATATTGAACTGCAATTGTACCCACGATGTGTAACGTCGTATCTCCTCTATTGAGATTATAATATTTGAAAACGACAGGAATTAATATCAGTATCTCATTAGAGGTGATGTTACTTTTGGTATGTATTGGGTAAAACACATCTTATTTACAACTGCGGTACAAAATACCGAATACAGGTAACATCTCTTGAAATGGTTGAAAAGGGGAGATTTGAACTAAAAACTAATGGTTAAAATATTGACGACTATAACAATAAACCGATTTGTCCATTTTAGGGCACCACACATTCAGCGACTTGGTGGCGATAATTCTTTGATTTTATCCCAAGAGTTGGCACGAGTTGCCATTATTATGCATTATATAGTGCGTGTTCGTCCAGTCGCTCACGTTAGTTCATACCTCACTTCCGATTCATTTAAGCAAAAGGTGGTAACCCCAATCCTAAATCGTTAAAAAAAAAGCCAACAATGATCGCCTCTAAATCGCTAAGTATGCAGTGCCCTTTACATAATCTAAATTACCAGAACAATGCATATTATTGACTCTTTGACCAGAAATCTCAACTTCTGCCAATCCAAGTTGAGCCTTATTACTTGAAATATATATAATAACCACTCTTCCAAAAAGGCCACAATGGACAGTTCTTTTTCGTGTCAAGGTGCCTTTGAATTCTCCACAAACATCAACAAAATCATATGGAGCAAAGAGTGTGTCCTCATAATGCATAACTCCAACTGTATAATTACCATCATCTGAAATAAAGTTTAAATAGTATTCATGTTTTATAATTGGTGTGAGTATTTATTAATTTACTTATTTATTCATTTATTCATAACAGAAAAGATATTATCAAAATCATGTTTTATTTTGCTCTCTTTGACCAATTGACCTTATTCACGATCTTTTGCGAGACGTTTCAAGACGAGGCCCCTTTTTTTCAGTTTTAGACCGGAGATGAT
>JAVSBT010038229.1:0-17897 GCA_033118115.1 Pharyngocirrus eroticus
AAATTGATTAAATGTTTTTTGAAGATTTTATCAAGAAAAATGTAGATGATGCAAAGCAAATTTTGAGTAGTATATTATGAATGTAGCACTTGATATTTTTCTTGAATTATTTTGTAGAGAAAATGGTTGCGATTTAGGAAATATAAACATTTGATAGTTTATTTTGTACCTATCCCATAGTGATTAACCCCAAAACATTAACATTTGGTCATAGTTTGGCAAGATAATTGTGAAACCAAAATGTGGTTATTGTTTGTACATGGAAGTATTGAAGGCCTTTCAATCAAAACCATAAACAGACATTGCTTCAGGCAGGTTTATCTTGTTATTCTTAAATATGATTGAATTAAGAACATTTCCAATGCACAGGTATATTTGGCCTGGTTTTTAATCTTGAAAACTTCTATGTGCATTGTAGGATAAAGGTGAAAATTATAATTATGTGCACAAAAAGGGGAATTCTTGTTTGGTTTTGGAATATATATGATAAGTGGTATAGCATATTTCCTACAAATAGGAATAATATACTAATGTTATCAAGGTATCAAGTCCCTAACTACATATTTACCCCCAAACCCCCTCCCTCCCCAACCAAACTGAATAAAAGTAGGCTACTTGTTAAAAAGAATGTTCTTTTCATAAAATCTGTGATTCATAAGATATAAAAAGTATGACAATATCATCTTTTAATACACATGTTCATAAAAAATTTACTTGAGGGACCGAGGGACCAGCCGTTTTTACCCCATTATAAAGTATAGGGTGGGACCCTTATACATTTTAAGATTTTAGCCATTTTCTTAATAATCATGTTTACGGGTCCCTCTGACGAAAAAAAGTAAATCAACCCCTGCTGTGGTAGATCTGTGGTATTTTTTTAATTTTGTCATAGTAACTAGCAAAGGTTTTTAAGAGTCGATACTGCAACCAAATTTCCTTATTTTAGGTGTGTCGTTCTCTATTATTTTCTAGTTGTAATCCATCGACATAATTATTTTCAAGCAAGAATTGCTTGGCCTACAATCATTTAAGAGTTGGTTGATAGAGTGAAATATCTACCATTTGCAACTTACCATCGTACAGTACAAGGTTTCTTAATTTTTTCAGAAAAGAAACAGCCATATTACGAAACAAATTCATAAGTTTGGTAGTTTAATAATTGTAAGTAAAGAAAGAACACAGAGAAGAGGCTATGGAGGCATCTAAGAAGCATTACACAAGAGCGCAAAGATCAAGTTCCACATCCATTTTTAACAACTCAGCCATCACGGACCATGTTGCACAAGAAAACAATAACATGGACTGGGACAGATGCACATCAGTGGCGAGAGAACAGAACTGGTTTAAGAGAGGTGTTTGGGAAGCCATCCACATAACAAGGGGCGCCAACAAGACCATAAACAGGGACCAGGGAAGATATTACATGCCGCCAGTGTACAAGCCTTTATTGCTGCACCAAGCGCCATCTGGTGGCAATTAGACCTGTACACATCAGTCTGACGATGATCACTGAACATAGTGGTCGAAAATATTAACAAGGTAATTCAAAAAATTTTCCTTCAGTTTGGTTCAAAAGAACGACTTACAATTAGAAACAGCAATGTTTGTTTGTTTGTTTTTCTGTGGTGAATATATTCACCGAGGATAGCATATAACAGTCAGTGACTTATTTCCACTTTTTGAGACGGAAGAAAGTCACCGCCACTATCACAGCTGCTCTTTTCGAAAGATGACAAGAACGTTTGCTGTACGTGCTACCACTCATTTAATATTAATAATAATAAGCCAATCCGACATTCATCAGGCGCACACGTTGTAGTGTGATGGTGGAACCTCACGCGCGTCGCTATACGATGTATGTATTGGTAGCCAGTTTTATTTTCAAATATGTGTTCTCTCGTGAGAGAAAATTTGAATCCTACAGCCGCAGACTCTACCACAGCTGCCACAGATATATACTAGGTCTGTGCTTGTTTAGTCCTTCCTCCTTCTTCTCTAGGCAGTAATGAGTTCTGCTCTGGTAGACTCAAACACCGCAGCTCCCTTGTGGCAGGTCTGTCTCCATTGGGCTCTATCTTGAGCCACCATTCCCTAATTGTTGGAATACATCTTGCAGGCTTTGAGGTTGCTTTTCAAGGTGTCCCTGTAGCACAATCTAGGCCTGCCTAGAGTTCTCTTGCCACTTTTGAGCTAGCTGTAAAGGATGGCTGTAGGGATTCCTGAGTCATCCATCCTTCTGAGATGTCCAACCCAAGATAGTTGGGCTTTTACAATTCGTTTTTCCCACACTAGAGATCCCACGTCCGACCAACAAATAAAACGTTGACTGGAAGCATAGAAATGGAAATTCAGTTGGTACCAGTGTATCCAGCTGTACACTGGCATGTGTAAGAGTCAATCCCATCAGTGCAAGTTCCACCATTTATACAAGGATTTGGGGCACAGTCATCTATGTTGATGTCACAGTTGGTACCAGTGTATCCAGCTGTACACTGACATGTGTAGGCGTCAACCCCATTTAGAAGTCTTTGCTGGAAGCAATGGATGTGACTGATTTAGTGGATTGAGTAGCTCATGACGTCACATTCAGAGCTTCCGGTTCCCTTCCATATAGCCAGGAAAACGGATTTCTCCAATATAAGCAGTGACAAACATTTTATTAAAGAGTAGTGGGGTTTACTCTTATTCTTCAATACAAACATGTTAATGAGAGTGGTGCAGTTTGCTCTTATGGTGCAGTGCACCATAAACAGTCCCATCTAGTACAGCTTTTCAACGAGATAAAGACAACGACACCAGATAATGGATTTTAAATTTCAATTATTTTTTTATGTTTTTTGCTGTGGTTGTCAAAGAAACCGCAAACTTTAATACTATAGCTATTGTAATTGTGTACGAATTAGGGTGTCTGTGTGAGTGTTATTATTGTAAAATACTCATCGCAAATAAGAATTGTTTTCTTTTTGTATTTTAAATATTTTGTAAGGAATATTTTGCTTTTTTTAATCAGAAGTATCATAATATTCAAAGGAATGTTTTGTAATGGATTTGAAAATAATCAAGTGTTTAAATGTGAGAAACCAATAAAAACGTATTTTGCTATTAATTGTAACTTGTAAACAGAACCACATTGAGACAAGGTATTTAGGGGGGAAAAACCCGCAAACTAAAAACATACTGGAATAATCAGGCAGATCCAGGAACTCAGGATTGAATTATCGTTACACGTAGACAAAATCACTGGGCACCAATTAGATAATATTTGTATAGAACAGACTTATTTAGAAAGGAATGTTTTGATTCAGGGTTTGGTCAGAATTTGACGTTTAAAAAGTAAATTATTGAAATATTATACTTAATGTATCACATACAAAGATTAATAGTTGTTTTCTGAGTTCTTTTACCAGAAACTGGATGGTGATAACAACACTATGATCCATGATGTCGAACATGCTACCGGTCTATGATCATAAATTATTGCCAGAGTGCTGTGGTGAAAAAGAAACACACACAAATCCTAGAAACAAAAAGAAAACTACCACCAGGGACATCACCGTCCGACAACTATCCTTATGTTGCCAGTATTACCACCTGGGGGCACCACGTCCGACCAACAAATAAAACGTTGACTGGAAGCATAGATATGGAAATTCAGTTGGTACCAATGTATCCAGCTGTACACTGGCATGTGTAAGAGTCAATCCCATCAGTGCAAGTTCCACCATTTATACAAGGATTTGGGGCACAGTCATCTATGTTGATGTCACAGTTGGTACCAGTGTATCCAGCTGTACACTGACATGTGTAGGCGTCAACCCCATTTAGAAGTCTTTGCTGGAAGCAATGGATGTGACTGATTTAGTGGATTGAGTAGCTCATGACGTCACATTCAGAGCTTCCGGTTCCCTTCCATATAGCCAGGAAAACGGATTTCTCCAATATAAGCAGTGACAAACATTTTATTAAAGAGTAGTGGGGTTTACTCTTATTCTTCAATACAAACATGTTAATGAGAGTGGTGCAGTTTGCTCTTATGGTGCAGTGCACCATAAACAGTCCCATCTAGTACAGCTTTTCAACGAGATAAAGACAACGACACCAGATAATGGATTTTAAATTTCAATTATTTTTTTATGTTTTTTGCTGTGGTTGTCAAAGAAACCGCAAACTTTAATACTATAGCTATTGTAATTGTGTACGAATTAGGGTGTCTGTGTGAGTGTTATTATTGTAAAATACTCATCGCAAATAAGAATTGTTTTCTTTTTGTATTTTAAATATTTTGTAAGGAATATTTTGCTTTTTTTAATCAGAAGTATCATAATATTCAAAGGAATGTTTTGTAATGGATTTGAAAATAATCAAGTGTTTAAATGTGAGAAACCAATAAAAACGTATTTTGCTATTAATTGTAACTTGTAAACAGAACCACATTGAGACAAGGTATTTAGGGGGGAAAAACCCGCAAACTAAAAACATACTGGAATAATCAGGCAGATCCAGGAACTCAGGATTGAATTATCGTTACACGTAGACAACATCACTGAGCACCAATTAGATAATATTTGTATAGAACAGACTTATTTAGAAAGGAATGTTTTGATCCAGGGTTTGGTCAGAATTTGACGTTTAAAAAGTAATAAACATGTAACTAAAAGGCAGGTTCTTTTTTACTTGAAAATTGGGTACATCTTTTGTAAGTAACTTTTAGATTCAGGCTTGTTAAGGCAATTTAGGAAAAATGTCTAAGAAATTTGTTATCTAAATTATTGTCAGGTGCGATTTAAAAAAATGTAAGGGTTATTTTGGATAGGAATTTTAAGGGAATATAATTTAGGATTTATAAACGAATAAATCAATCAGGAATTTGTTTTATTTAGGTTTTGGAATTCGGAATTTGTTTAAAGTTATTTTACATGAGATAGAGATGGGTATTAATTTGGTTAATTCTCTGTATTGTTTTTTTTTATACTTTTGTAATTATGTGTTGAGTGAAAATATAAGTATAAAACATCATTATTCATTTTTTCTCTTGGTTTGTTACTTTGAAATATATCTTTAATTATTTATCCTGTACCTGTTCCCCAGATAACATCATACAATATGCATAATTATCTTACATAATATCTCTTATATAATATGATATATCATTTTCATGATTGACACTTTATTGCATCTTGGAAAGGATTTTAAACTACTCGCACCAAGGAGGGGGGGGGGGCGTGGTATACAGCTACCCTATACCGCTTAAAGCAACTTGGTCCTAAAGGTGCAGGCACTAGTTCTACTGTAAACACTGTCCGTTTATATATTAAGCGTAACTTTTAAATGTCCTTAACAAAATGCCATGCGTTCATTTTTTAAATATTCAATATTTGTTGAAATACATACATCTAAAAAAGCATTATTGTTAAATTAAATCTGTGATAACATCTCAAATCTAAGATTATTTTCATTCAGTGTTTTATGAAATGAACTATGTACATGTAAAATGGATAGCTTTCATTTAAGGTTAAATAAGGAAAGTCAATTTTAGTTCATGATTGTCAAACTTGTTGTCAAGTAAGTGAGATATTATTGATAAAAGCATCCACACTTTGTCTAAATATTTTAAAGAATTTCTTTTCAACAACAAAAATATAAACCTGTAATCTGTTACTTCTACATTAAATATTAAATTAAAAAATCCCATTAGAGTCGCATAAAAGCTGCCAAGTTTTTTTTTTATGTCTTACAATAATAATTCTATTCCAACATACAATACCCTGATGAATTATAAACATTTGTCATTTAAAAATGTTATCAATCAATAATCAAACTATGTATCAAGTTTATGTTGCTTTCTGAGGGAACAAAAAAAGCAAACAAAAGTTCTGGAGTAAAAGCTGCAAACTAGGAGTGAGTAGAGTCTTTATCTTTGATTAATTTCATATTTCGGTTATTTTCATGAAATACATGTTTTCTTTTGAGATTCAATATCTTTTTCCACCAAATAATTCATAATAGCATAGAGTCCAAAGTACTGATCCTGAAAAATACAAACATAACTTATGGTTAGACTGACACTAAGGAAATGTTGGTGATTTAAATCAATTAAAAAGTATGCATGGATTAAAATAAGGAATTAATTTATGAATGAATCAAATAAATATGCACTTGCCGGAGAGGTCAAAAATGTATGGTTCTTTTCAAGGACATTTTTTGTGACCTTGAAAATGTCAATTGCCTTTTCTTGTTTCATCATGTCTTGTAGGTAGGCCACACAAGTAAACATTCCAGATTTCATTCCACCATTCCTGAAATACAATTATGGAGTTAGTTAGTCAGGGATTCAGTCACCAGGTGGCAGGCTTTTCAAAATGAGTACTTACAATGTATTAGAGAGTAGTTAAGATGGCAATTGATTCGTGAAGGGAATGAAGAAGGAGATGGGATTGCGATCAGTGAATGAAGAACAGAGAGAAAGAATAAATATATGAATGAATGAATGAATGAATGAATGAATGAATGACTAAATGGATGAAAGAATTGATGTATGAAAGAATGAATAGATGAATGCATCTATAGGTTTGAAGGATGTTTACCATTTAGTACACACAATACAATACAGTACAAAATAATACAATACAATACAATACAATACAATACAATACAATAAATGTATGTAGTGCTTTGTCTCACAAACTTAGCATTCAAAGGCACCACTTACCCTACTTGAAAGATTACTTACTTGCACTGAATTAAGACAGGTTCACTTGATTGAGCTTCTTTTTGTCCATCTTTCATTTTTGTGTAAAGATTGAAGAATGTGTTGTAATCAGTAGGCTCCCATTTGTCTTTTAACCAACCACAAGTGCCTATTATTTCTACATTTCTCTGTTGCTGATGCCCTCTCAGTATTAATTTCCCATGGTACAGTCCACTATGAAAGTCTAGATTGGTTTTGATGATAGAAAAAGCTCCAATCCGTACTTTGATGCTGTCAGATAAAGGCCAATATTCAAAATCAAGCTTCTATGAAAGAAAAACATATATAATTATGAAAGAAACAAGGCTACAAAATTGTTGAGTTTGATAGATTTTTTAATGTGAAGATATATATTTTTTTTTATTAGTACATAATTATGTTTTTATATAGTTGATAAAAGAGAGCTTTTGTCCCTGATCTTGTCAGTTTCAGTCTATCGGTAATGGCATGTCTATAAGTATAAAAATGATTAAACTGTGTTAATTTTACTTTAAAATGACATCCATATCAATACATGCTTAAATACGTTATATTGATTACGTATTTATCTGCAGTGATTTTATAAAATATCTGGAATGAAAGTTTCCTATTTCAACTTTATAATTTTAAAGTTATCTTCATATTGTAGGAAAAAATATCGAACTTATGACTATATAAAGAAAATCCTATTTTGGTAAAACAATATATCAGGACAATTACAAAAGACTAAAGGTTCAAATGTAAAATGTCTAAAACTTAAAAATGTGATTTTTTTTTTTATGAAGCTCTTTAATAAAAAAGTAATCTTGATGATCGAACCAATTTTAAGTACATTTGTTATCGTTTTATTTTTGAATGGCTGAAACTTACATTCAGATCACTGAGTGTCACAATTGTAGCCACATTTTTGTCGTAAACCATTTGCCAGAAATCTTCGGCAGTCTCTTCTTTTGGTATCTGTGACATAATGTAGCCATGACTTCCCTTGTAACCCTGGATGAAGTAAAAACAAAGATATTCTTTTCTATTGGTTGACAATAACCCATTATTTAAATCCGGTTTTATTTCTTTTAATTCCTATGATACTAAAGAAATATATTCATGTTGACATCAACATGCTAAATCTACTTAACTTGGTTTATGATGAATTTAGGAATATATAGAAAAACTTCTTTATTTTGTTATATCAAGCATGATTTATTGCTTAAAAAGCTTTGAAATAAACTTAAACATCTTAATATGAACAGAAACTCTGTCAATAGATGAAGACTACATAAAGTAACTGGATCTGTGTCTAATATAACTCAAAATGTAAAAAATAAATGAGTTAGGCAGGTTTTGCTATATTGCGTCAATATATTATAATAATATAACTTACATCCACAACAGCAATTTCCAAAAAGGTGTTTTCTCTCTGCTGATTTGCTTCTGCAGAAATTTCTGATACGATGGGCAACTCTAGATGGAAATGAGTAAGAATTATAACTATATGTTGCTTTAATTCCTATTTCAATGCAAAACGTCAAAACTTTCTTCAACCAACTTTTGAATGCTACCATGCTCAAATTTAGAAACTATTATAAATCATTGTTTTTAAACTTGTGAGCAAAAAAATCAAAACTTAAGGTATTTCATACATACCTTTGTTCTTTTTTGATGCCTTGTTTTTTTTGGTTGATTTCTTCGATGAATTATTTTCTGAAAGAGATTGTTTCAAGTTTTCTAAGATCTGCAAATGGCAAAAAAAGAAAGGAAGGGGATTGATTTTAAGTTGTACACAATTTACTTTCAATTCAACATTATATCATATGCATTCAGTATAATTCAGCGTGTGATTTACTTTTTTTTCGTCACTGGACAAACAGACCAGTAGGTCAAAATTTCTACTGGACCACCCAATATGCTACTGGACCGCTAACTTGATTAAGAAGATAAGCCCAAATTTTCACTGAGCAGCCGGACCAGCTGCTCCAGATCTCAGCTGGACCATACCAAAATTCACTGGACTCGGAACAGTAGTAAATCGCACCCTGAGTATTACTTTACTTTAAGAAGTCAATTTCACTGAAAATAATTGGATACCAGCACAACGAGATGGCGCCTCTGCACCAGTCATGCACACTTTTGAATACAAGGAGACTCATTTCCAAAGGAATATATTATGCGCATGTTTCATTCATGCACCTTACTTGTTCTACACTCAATGTGATACATATAGCTTTGGACATATGATTATATAGTGATGAGTCTGAAGAAAAACCGGAGTGGTAATGAGACACACATATAGTTTTTAACTTTGTCGTCTCGAGTGCGCAATGACTGGTGAATAATCAGCAGTGGTGCCACCTTGTTGAACCAGTATCTCACTTTAAAAATGTTCACCAATACCTTATACTGTTTTTCTAGTTCACATTTTCCATCCTTTTGGAATAGTAATTCCTTATGAGCTGAGATGAACTTCTCACAAGGTATTCTAGTAGCACTCAAAATCTCTGTTGTAGCAGTAGGTGGCTCCACAGCATCAATATCTTGATACATGTGAGTATCTTTTTTGTCCATATCAAGATTATTATACACACTTGTCTCTGATAGACTGACACCCCCAAGCTCTGTATTTTCATATGCTGCATTGATATTAGGTGCTATTTCTATAAAAGTTTAAAACATAAATTAAACGTATTGGACAGGTAAGAAATATATCATATTAGTTTATCCAAATGAAAACAACAACTAAAGGATATATATAAACTACAAAAGCAGTATATATAGACACAAAGACTAACTCTTCCTTTTGCACCAAAGCCTTATATAAGTACCCATCCTGTCTCTTTTTTCCCTTTTTTGAAGGAGGGTGGGGCTGAAGTGAGGGGCTAATTGCTTTTTTTATCCATTGGTGAGCAAATTTCCCTATATTTTATTTTGCAACAAAGAATACTTAAAAAGATAAAAAAAGGTGTTAAAATTATAATGTTTGGACATAATTGTACTTATCTCCCCATAAAGGAAATAACTAAATATTATTGGATTATCTAACATAACACACCTATAGATTTTTCCCTTGTTCTCCTTCTTTTTAAGAAACTGAAAAAAATGACACCAAGCAAAGCAGTTAAAATAATAAACATAGGAAACATTTTAAGTTATGAAAAGGCAATCAAGGAAATGACAATAAGACTGATAACAACAGACTAAATTATGTTTTTTTATAGAATTTATAAAATTAATCATTGAGTCATTCCAAGTTGATTAATTGGTCAATGAATACCATGTGACCAACCCAAATATTTGCCCTTGATTATCTTATTCATTTTGATGCTACATTACAATGTGATATGTTAGGCAAAAAAGAACTCACAAGAAAATAGTACACAGCACTGCAATAATAAGTAGCAATGAAACTAAAGACACGGAAGATGTCATCATCAAAGGAAACGATTCTAGAAAAAAAAATACAAAACAAAAATCCACCACTTAATTTGGATTAAGTGCTTACTCAAATTTGCAATTTTAATCATATTTTCTCACCTCCCAATGATTTAAAACTATTGAATTACTTGTTTACCCACTGATATTACATCTGGGACTTTCCCATCCACTTTCACACCCTTGGGCACATATTCCACTCACTGGATCACAGTTTAAACCATTACAATGGGGGCAGTTTAAGGCACATCCTTGTCCATAGTAACCTACCTTACAACCTGAAGAAATGTATTCAATTTTTTGAAAGGAAAAACTATAGACCATAATTAAGAAGTTTATATTTGTAGAATGTTTATAAAAAGGGGAAATAGATTTTTTTTATAAAATCTCAAACAAAAATTTAATATAACAATAGATGGACAGAGAGAACACATTTTCTTGTATAGAGGTAGAGTATCAAATGCAATAGAATCCTTCATGACAAGTTCCATGATACTGATCACATGTCCCATTGCAATGACCACACTCACCCTTACAGTTGATGCCGCATTTGATTTCATTGCAATCTATTTAAGTATCCAAACTACAGCATATACTATTGGCAATTTAGATAAGTAATTCTTAGAAATGAACTTTCTCTTATTATCTCCCCAAATTGTTGACTTCAAAAAGATCATAGAATCCAGTATAAAAAAGAAGAAAATGAGATGCCTTTGCTTCCATTGTACACAGACAAAATCATACTAAAATAATGATATTATTGTGATTCAAAGTTACTTGTCATCAAATCAATCTTAAGGTGTTGCAAAAAACATATTTTTTATTTACTTTTTTTGCAGAATAGTCCTTGTCACCCTGGTTTGCAAACCCCAGGACATGTACCTTCTATGTAATTGCATGTGTCACAAAGATTATTCGAAAATGATAATTACTAATTAAAGAAAACAAAAAAACACATTAAAAAAGCAATACTAAGGTATAGCAGATGGAATGGCAAATCTTTCTTACTTTGTTGACACAAGGATCCCATCCAACCTGTTGTGCATCCATTTGAACAAGTCCCATCAGTGTGGTTGCAGGGTCCATTACATTGGCCACAGGTTTGACTGCAGTCTTGTCCATAAAACCCTTCATTGCATTCTGAGAAATTATTAAAAACTATTGCTATTAAATCAAAGCAATACCAACAAGCTAATAAAGGTTGATTATATATAATTATTTGTGGTTGAATAGAAGACCATATTTGTGCATACTCCAAGTAAATCAGAGTGACCCAATAGTGACATAAAAGGCTGACTTAAGTCTAATGATATCTATATATACGTAAATTCAGTTATTTTCAAGACGCACATTTTAGGACATATTGAATATATAGAACATGTACAAAAGCTCTTCCCTTATTATCTCCCAAATTGTTGACTAAGATCATAAAATCCAGTATATAAAAAAGAAGTAAATGAGATGCCTTTGCTTCCATTGTACACAGACAAAATCATACTAAAATGATAATATCATTCTGATTCAAAGTTACTTGACATCAAATCAATCTTAAGGTGTTGCAAAAAACATGTTTTTTATTTACTTTTTTTGCAGAACAGTCCTTGCCACCCTGGTTTGCAATCCCCAGGACATGTACCTTCCATGTGATTGCATATGTCACTGCAATGACCACAATGTTCTTGGCACTTATGCCCATAGAACCCTGCATCACATTCTAAAATTAAAAACACAAATAAGTGCTCCCCACTAGTGTATTATTTATCTTGTCACAAAGATTATTCGAAAATGATAATTACTAATTAAAGAAAACAAAAAAAAACATTAAAAAAGCAATACTAGGGTATAGCAGATGGAATAGCAAATCTTTCTTACTTTGTTGACACAAGGATCCCATCCAACCTGTTGTGCATCCATTTGAACAAGTCCCATCAGTGTGGTTGCAGGGTCCATTACATTGGCCACAGGTTTGACTGCAGTCTTGTCCATAAAACCCTTCATTGCATTCTGAGAAATTATTAAAAACTATTGCTATTAAATCAAAGCAATACCAACAAGCTAATAAAGGTTGATTATATATAATTATTTGTGGTTGAATAGAAGACCATATTTGTGCATACTCCAAGTAAATCAGAGTGACCCAATAGTGACATAAAAGGCTGACTTAAGTCTAATGATATCTATATATACGTAAATTCAGTTATTTTCAAGACGCACATTTTAGGACATATTGAATATATAGAACATGTACAAAAGCTCTTCCCTTATTATCTCCCAAATTGTTGACTAAGATCATAA
Source organism: Pharyngocirrus eroticus (assembly GCA_033118115.1). Taxonomy (NCBI): domain Eukaryota; kingdom Metazoa; phylum Annelida; class Polychaeta; family Saccocirridae; genus Pharyngocirrus; species Pharyngocirrus eroticus. The sequence goes on from JAVSBT010038229.1 coordinate 12,446, forward strand.
AATCCAGTATATAAAAAAGAAGTAAATGAGATGCCTTTGCTTCCATTGTACACAGACAAAATCATACTAAAATGATAATATCATTCTGATTCAAAGTTACTTGACATCAAATCAATCTTAAGGTGTTGCAAAAAACATGTTTTTTATTTACTTTTTTTGCAGAACAGTCCTTGCCACCCTGGTTTGCAATCCCCAGGACATGTACCTTCCATGTGATTGCATATGTCACTGCAATGACCACAATGTTCTTGGCACTTATGCCCATAGAACCCTGCATCACATTCTAAAATTAAAAACACAAATAAGTGATCCCCACTGGTGTATTATTTATCTTGTCACAAAGATTATTCGAAAATGATAATTACTACTTTAAAAACAAAACACAAAAAACAAAAACAAAGCAATACCAGAGTATTGCAGATGAATTGCAAATCTTTCTTACTTTGTTGACACAAGGATCCCATCCAACCTGCTGTGCATCCATTTGAACAAGTCCCATCAGTCTGGTTGCAGGGTCCATTACATTGGCCACAGGTTTGACTGCAGTCTTGTCCATAAAACCCTTCATTGCATTCTAAAAATGATCAAAAAACATATACACATTTTGTGAAATAAGAATGTATACACACCTTAAAAGAGTTATTATAAATTTGACGCTTGATTATTAACAATATTTGATAAACCATGTGGAACTGTGACTTCCTCAGATTTGCCATTAGGCCATTCCAAATTGATAAGTGGGTTAATGGATGTGACCAACCAATTTATTTAAACGATTGCTTTAAAATCAAAGCAATACCATCAAGCTTGTAAAGCTTAATATATAGTTGTGATTAAATTGAGAACTATATTTGTGCATATTCCAAGTTAATTAGAGTGTCCCACTCTTGGCGGCAAAGGCAGATAAGGTCTGAAATACAATAACCTTAAAAAAATGCCAGACCCAACCAAATGTTATGAGAAAAATCAGTTGTCCAACTTATTACTTGGAATGGCCTTATACCCTTGCATGCACTCTCTTTCTAAGTGTAATTCAATAATATTACCTTTTTGACACAGGGGTCTGATCCAACCTGGCCTGCAACCATTGGAACAATTACCATTGATGTGATAACATTGTCCATTACATTCACCACATTTCTCATTGCAAGCCTTTCCATATTTTCCAGGATTACATTCTGAAAATGTATGCCCACATTCAAATGAATAATTAGAATCATATTCCAAAAAAAGAAAAGTCTCATGATATTTATATACATGTAAATTCATCTATTTTCAAGACACAAATTCTAAGCCATATTGAAGATATAGAACACAAAAGCCCAAGATGATAATAAGTTAATCGATTGTCACAAAGACTCCATTTTGACTTTAGGGGCAACAAAACTAGCTTTTTTATATATATTTTACAAAGATTGTGAATAGGAAACTTTTGCTACTGGTTTTGTTAATCTGTATCCTACTTAAACATGATTTGAGTTAATTTGGTTTTGATTTATTTTGTTATGTATTAGATGAAAACAGTTACAACAAGTAAAACACAACAGAGCATGTATATCATAACAAGGATAGCACAAGAAAGCCTAGGACTTGTTTCTTATTGTGGTCTTAATTAAAATACCACGACATCTAGTGGACATTCAAGTCAATCTAGATACTCATAAACTCACTAGGGGTTAATCGATAGTATTAGCTTCTATGCATGAATTTTGATAAGAATTGTAGAAAATCAACATGGTGAAGGTTTTGTTTTAAGGATGATAATTGCTATCATATTGGTTATTACAACCAGTTATCATAATTATCATCTATTTGACTTAAAAGTTAATCCCTTTACAATAATGTCAGATGGAAGTAATAAAAGTTGACGATCGAAAATAAAACATACCTGTATCGCAAGCGGAACCTGTCCAGCCAGGTTTGCATCTGGAGCAATGACCAGTTTCTCTGTTGCATATTGTATCACAATTTTCAGAGCATTTAGATGAACACTGGTTACCATAAGTACCAGGATCACAAGCTAAAAAAGAAGCATATTATTGGTGCTTAGATAATCATGAAAATAACATTGATAAAAAAGTGAGCTAGAACATCAACCATATGTACAGTTACCTTTTGTGATGGTCACAATATTTGGTGACATATCTACAATTTCCACATCCTGCAAATATATACATTAAAACCATACTTTGAAATAAATGTCCTTGAAATTCTTTTTGTGATTTAGATTAACTAAAAATAAACCCTGAGTGCACAATGAGGGCTCACCAATAACTGAAACAGGATAAATGAAAGATATAATCAATGTAATGCATCCGTAGATATGATTTATTTCCTTATCATTTTTATAGCTCAAGAAAGATAGTTTTGATTTACATACTGTTATGTCAGAACCTTTCTTTGTATTCTTCCAGACTTTTTCAAGATGTATGCTTACGAGTTTCACATGTCGAACCTTTCCATCCACTTTGACATCCATCAAGACATTTTCCAGTGATTTGATGGCATCCTTTATCCCCATTTTGACAGTGGCCACATGAATAACTGCACCATAAAGGAAATCTACCAATATATGTTCCGTTTCTGCAAACTTGAAAAGAAAGGCAATAAAGTATCAACAACTGTATACAATAGAGTTCCAGGTACATGAAAGCAAATCCTGCCTCACTTACACAGGCGTATTTTCCTTTATTTATTTATTTATTTATTTATTTCTGTTCTTTTGGTCTTCGATGGGATCCTCCATACATAGACGACATACAAAAGTTATATACAAGACATACACAAGCATCAAAACATAGATAAAATATTTACATATAAACATAAACATAGGACAAAAATATTTGCAAAAAAATAAAAGACAAAAATTAAAGTATGTAAAGTAAATTTAAGTGACTTTACTTCCCCTATATTTATCTGTATAATATATTCTTTTACATTGCTGTAAATACAACTATTAAATAAGGAGGGTCTCTAATGATATACATCAGCAATCGTGTGTCACTTAAATTGGACAATTATAACACAGTTATAGTTAATTCCACCAGACCACCAATACAACCAAATATCAAACAATCGCAAAATTGTAAATGAAGCTCAACGAACCCTCCCCCCTCCCCGGTGTTATACCTTATGCGATTGCATCCATTATTTACATCCATAGCATAATTATAAATCGAAGGTTTACCCGTATAGATGTTCATTGAATCGCCAGCCCCACAAATCTGATTTTTATTTCCACTACAGGGCATGTCGCATAGTTTAGTGGCAGGTCCGTTATCTGGGAAGGTATTGTTACATCTGCATTCTACGCCAAACTAGAAAAGAAAAGCCAATAATTTGCCTCATCATACAAGTAGGAATGATACAGAATAATAGCGGCCATGTAATTGCGAAATAAAATAACATCAATATTCACCTCTACGCCAGCAAATCTGTAACCCCGGCTTCTACATTCACGAATACACCCATCAATTGTTAGATTTTGGACCATACTATTTACTCTAAATGTCCAAATCATATGTCCCTTGTTGCTGTAGCAACCGAGATCTAAAAAGGGACAGGAAAAGATTTATAATGAGTATAAACTACTTGAAGGTTTATTATGTGGCTTTGTGTGTTGTCTATACTGGTATGGATGATGACTGAGCCATTTTCACAATTGATTTCTTTAGTTCAACATGTTACTTTTTTGTCAATTACCAAACAGAAGTGATCTAAAACATACATAGACTCATAAACCCTTTGTCGCATGGTAAACACTTATTACATCATGAATCAAGACAGATCGCTACCAAACAAAAAGGTAAAAAATGTAACCATCAAATTGTAGACAGTATTCCTATAAATTAGCATATTTTGGTCACATTTTGTAAAGAAATACGAAAAGTTCATTCTAAATGTAGAAAATGCTAAACCAAAAGTTATTGGGATAGTAACAATCATTTTGGGCAGGGATTTTAATCAGTATTAAAATACTGTTGCATGAAAGGCCTCTACTGGCCTTGATAAAGGGCTGTAGACATGAGCTCTTTCAGATTTGAAACTGCAAAATGTACAATTATGGTTTTCTGTGACCTCTGCTACCTAATTCTTTTTTTACCCCATAAGTTTTCATGAAAAATTTTGGGTTCAGAGTTGGCATACAAGGCACCCACACGCCATATTGCTTAATGACTATTTGAATTTCACCTTTGATAATGTTCTGTTGTATATATCTATATAAATATTGGTTAACCTATACATCCAAGACTATTAATGTATACAGTTTGTGTATATATATATACATCAATCACTGTAGTATTTTTTACTTCAGAAATGACCTTTGTATTGAAACTTTACACTTTTCCATTGCAAGCTTTTTAAAAAACAATCATATTTTCTTCCATGAAATAGTCATTTTTATTTGGACATGGCCACAAATATGGGTTGATATGCAACTGTATGGGAATCATTTTACTATGCATTAGAATAAACACACCAACCACTAAATCCAGTCTGGAATGCTTTTTATCTGAAGTTATATGCAACAATGAATTAATTGATCACCAAGGAGAAATAAAATGTATAGCATATCAAAAATGTGAATTCAGGTCACTATTATGTTGCCACAACAACCATTTTTTCACCATAAACCGATAACAAGCATGTTAAATGCAATGTATTTGCTAATTTGATTGTGTCACAATATATTTTGGTCTTCCAATTTCCCATTTTTTTTATATAAATGTTTCAAAATAGTGGATGACATAACTTTGAGATACAACATAGCAGGCATATCGAAGTGATTGGTTAAAACTTGTGAAATAAAGAACTAGAGGTTATTTGAATGAAACACAATCTTTGGGCATACTTTTTATAAATACGGAGCACCTCGACCCAATTTGTTATACAAAAAATCCATCGACAATTTGAAATTGAAGTCCTGCCACTTTCAACACACACGATTATTATAATCCCCCAATATTACTATTTTGTGGATTTTACCCATTTCACAATATTACTATTTTCACTCTTTTTCTCAGCATTGTAGATTATAGTAATTTCTTTAACCCAATATGCCTTAGTATACATTTTTGCCTTCAGCACTTCATCATGTTCATTTCTATATCAAAAAAAGGTTATTTACCTGTGTAAAGTTAAAAAAAACTTTTTACATAATTATACTCCTTGAGAATAAGTAATTGAAATTCAACCCTCTAACAGTGCAAAGTCTATTGCTTGGAAAAGGACAGCTTGGTAGTTAGTCCAGAGACTATACATATTTATCCCTTTAAATCAAATATCTTAAAGCCTAAAGCCTATGATCCTTATCTTAAACCCGATCTTTGTATAATTATAGAAAAAAGTCTATATATGATTGATAAAAGGAGATATAATTCAATTCAATTCAAAACTTTATTTCAGACTCAACTGCTGATGCAGAGGTCCATAAAACAAATACAAAAATATA
>JAVSBT010038340.1:0-17895 GCA_033118115.1 Pharyngocirrus eroticus
TGTTGCCCAAACCCAAATCTCTTTAGGGTTATAATTAAGTAGTCAGGGAGTGTTATAAATTGGTGTTGTTTACGGGATCCTAATTGGCCGCAAAAGGTACATGTTACCTCTGTCAAAAGAGTATCTCCGCAATTAGAATCCCAACACTCCTAAACATACATAAGTCATGATTTATTCCCTTTGCGGTATCACAAATCATCGAAATTGTTTAATAATTCAAGTTTGAGAATACAGTTTATGTAGATTAACAATTTCAATGGAAAAGGTTCCAGGGGAATTTCTTACTTGAAATTAAGCGCTCAAAGGCAGATCCTATTTCATCCCCATTGAAAGATCCTATCTTTATAGGGAAAAGAGTTAATTTGTCTTCAAATTTAGCTGTAAGAAAGCAAAATATGATATGAGTAACAAGCTCAACTTTTGGCAAGTTAGAATTTTTATTACTTGTATGAAAACTTTCGACTACTCAGTAGATAAAGTGATCCGCCAATGTCCACAGTGTCTAGAGGACCATAACTGACTGAAGAAGACTACAGAGTACTATAGTAGTCGAAAGCTTTTATGAAATTGAATATTTTAACTAGTCAAAAGATGAACTTGTTACTCACGTATGAAATACTGATTAGATGAAACTACATGAATCAAATATTTGATATGAAATATAAAAAAATGAATTTTTATAACTTTGCCACTTTTGATATTGTTGGTTTATGTTAATAACATCTACCACTATATCATTGACATTAATCATGAAAATTTGTTGCTTGTCAAATGCATCAAATGTTTATAAGGGTTCCAACATTAATTCCTTTACATTTACTAGGTAATTAAGACATAGATATATATTTACTGAAAGTCTTCATTAGGACGACATTCTCAACTTTGGGACCACCCTTTCTTTTGGCATTGCCTACTACTAGCACTGGAAAAGTATTATCTTTGATACATGAAATACTTTGTAGCCATTTTTTCAGTGCTTTTGGACTAGCAGTGTCACTGGTATCATATACAAGCATGACAGCATGGTACAGTTTGATATGTCTGTAAAGAAATTGTTGTACAGTTTTATGAACTAATTTTTCTAACTATATAATCAAGTTTGATTATTTTTTCATTGTAATGTATGTATATATTTTGATCAACATTTGTGACAATAGAGAAATTACATGTGATGGAATTTTCATAAGATATTATAGTAAATCAACTCTCTGTTCCTTTCAACCCCTGTCCCTGTTTTCTATTTTCAGAAGAAGACTTGCAAATATCAAAATTGTAGTATAAACAACAAAATTAGATTTAAGCACCCAAGTTGTTCATTCAACATACTTTGATGCAGTTTTTAAATATAAGATTCATGAACTAGGTATAATTCAATATTTGAACAATAAACTCACAATTTGAAAGTGTCCCTTGTCAATTCATCTCCTGGTAAATCAATGTATGAAACTTTCAAAATTTCTCCTGTTCTAGATCTGTAGTTGACACATGTTTGATGCATACCATGTTCACTTTTGTAGTTTAAATCACAAAACTTTTGAAGCAAAAAAGTCTTGCCAACACTTGATTCACCACATATGGGAACTGAAAACAGCAATTATGACATTTTAAAAACCTTTACTTCAATAGCAATTTTATGATTGTATCTGAATAGAACGATACTAAATTAACATTGGCTTTAAAAAAAAAGTGTTATTACTATTAGGGTTTAAAATTTATGAATCAAACTTTATTACACAGATAGAAAAATTAGTTTATAAATCACCAATCTACAAAGTTACATGTTCCCAATTCCAGATATATATACTAGTCTACAGCAATCATTTCAGTTTAAAGCCATAGCATTGTTCAACTCATTTTGATAAATTGGAATATAATTGCAGAACTTTTACTTTTCAATTAAAAAATAAACAATCCTCTAGTTAATGATGTTTGATTATTTTTTTGACATACTCGTTAGGCGTTCAGTCCATTTTTGTTCCCTTTTTTGGTAATATGTCTACATTTATCATATTGAATTGTAATTTATGGAGTAAAGAGCTTTGTATAAAAAAGAAAAGAAAAAAAGACATATCTCTCTTTGAATTTCTGAAAAATTATTGCGCCTTTCTGAAAATACTGCATTAAAGGAACAGAGGTGGCTTTATCATAATTACCAGTGTGTTGGCCTAAAATTTAGAGTTTGATTATGTGTTTAAAAATCTTCATACAGACACAAATGAAGGCAAAATCTTACTTTGAAGATCATAATCAAATCTTTGAGTCTCCCCATGAATTATTTCCAAATTTCTTGGGCAGAATGTTGGTTTACTATTTCTTTCTCTTTGGTCATGTATGTAAGAATTCAAGCGAGCTGCTTCTAGAGATTCATAGAAAGGCTCATGCCTCATGGATGATCCATTTTCATAATTATAGTAATTGCTGCCTTCATTTGTGTACTTTTTTGCTGAATCATCGATATCTGTAAATGTAGAACTGATTTGGTTTGGTATATTTCTACCTCTTCTGTTGCACTCATCAGTAAATTGTTCTGCAATATTTCTTCCCTCATGCATTGTACTAGGAATTCTGTGGTAGTTACCAGAATACTCACCAGAACTAGAAAAGCTTGTATCTGATAACTCTGTTCCTTGTTTTGGGGTTCTATCAATTTGTGCCTGACATATGGACCATTGTGCATCTGTCAAGCACAATGGTTCAGGTCTTTGCAATCTTTTAAATCCATTATCCAAAAATCTGGGGATATCTCTTACTGAACCATCCAAAGAACAGGATTTTTTAACTGCAATGTCATCAGTCAGACACTCATTTGTATTATAATTGAAGGTTTCAGCTGGTCTCAAACTCCCTTGCTGTCTTGCCTCTCCATCTGCTTGCCACTCTGATGACCCTTCTGAATAAAATATCTGATCTTCACTTCCCATCGAAATGTTGTTCCTCCCGCATGAATTTAGGCTAGTATTGTCTCTCACTTGGTAGCCCATTTCATTGGTTGAAAATGATCTTGCTTTTTTGGAACTTTGGCCTGTGGCAGCATAACTATCCTTTTCACAATAGCTACTTTGGTAACTGTTGCCATTTTTATTGCCTATACAACTTCCTCTTTGCAATTCTATATCACTTTCACTTTTAGATTTAGGCTTTGGTGATACATTTTTGTTTTGTAATAAAAAATCAGTACTGGCAGTGTCATTTAGCGCCAAAAGATTTCCATCCTCTGCAGAGTCATCAATATCCAATGATGTATTCAAGCGTTTTGGAAAGTCTTCATCATTTGAATTATCAAAAGGATTGTTATCTTCAGATATTTCTTTTGATACAGATTCACATGAATGAGATTTTTCGAGTTCTTTCAAACATTCTTTCAATTTTTCAGCAACATGTTGTGAATCTTCTTCTAGTCCTTGGAGAAATTTTTCAAAATTACTCACAGGTTTTTCAAACAAGCGATCAATCAATGATTTAGTTTCACAGTCCTTCTGAATTTCAACAATTTCATTTAAACTAAAAACTTTCTCTTGTTGAAGAAACACTAAAAGGTGACATCCTTTGAAAAGTCGTAGAGCACCACATATGTAAACCAAATTGTCTGTTAAAGCTGTTCCAAAAACCGAATGCTTAATCAAGCTCATTTTTTCCAAATTATCACTGAATCTAGTGGTGTTCTATTACATTACTTTCCAGCTGTTTCCATCTCTTAACTCAGTTCAGTTAAATTAAATTATCATTTAAATTAAACATCTAAATTAAGTTTTCTGTTCCTCTTCCTGTTACGAGCAAATCTTTCTTACCTTACGTATAGACATGTATGTGTTATTGAAATGCTCATGACCCATAACATGTATGTCAAAGATAAAGAAATATATGTTTACTTTGTAAACCACTATGGCTCCTTTTAAGGATCATAGTCCAGATGTTTTTGAAAAAAACCCACACTTTTACATATTATAAAGTTAGAATCTAGTAAAGGTAAATCTACAGTGCAGCTCTGCAACATTTGATGTTTAATTTCATTTCTTTTTCAATCACATAAAACTGATTAAATATACATACAAACACTTCAAAAATGAAACTGTATAGTGCTATGCATTCGAGCAATCATGAATTTCAATTAGCAGCAAAGAATTCTACTTTGTATTGAGTATGTAAATTGTATTGGTAGGTTTTTTTGTACTTTTGTTTGATATAAACTTCAGACAGGAGATTTTCCAATGCATTGGTAGAAAAACATCATTCTTCGTGTTTCAATAAAAAGAACATAATTTTTTTTTATCTCTTACATGCCTTTGATAATGGATCTGATGTCATGTTATTGAATCTTTTTAAAAGTTATTTTGTATTTTTATATAAGTAATAGATACATTGTATCCTTTTGTTAAAGCTTTACATTAAATTGAGTGTAAACTGTAATGTAAAATCAACAATTTTCTTTTGATTCCTTGTTTGATATTCATGAACTTTATTTCCAATTTTTACAAATATTCCATCCACTGTGAATAAAAATTGATACATTAATAACATTAGAAAAAACAATGTATAAAACTTTTAAATTCCTAAACCAACATTTTGATCATGCATAATTATTTCAGAAATGCAAGGAAATCTGAAAAACAACAGTCTTATTTGTATTCTTAACAATCTTTAATCATTTTCCATCAAAATGCAAAAACTACCTTTTTTTATGGGAATGGGACTTTCAACTGTTTCTTTGGTACATTCTGTGAGGTTTTTCAAGTGCAATTTTCTTGGATTTTTCACTGGCTTTAACTTGGGCATTTTTTCGTTTTGTATGTAATCAAGTACTATGAATATATATATTAACTTCAATCAATCAAACAAAAAAACTTTTTTGGAGTGTAACATCTTGTTATTGTGAGGGTAGAAAAAGTTTTTGTCTGATCGAGCACTCTCAAATTTTGATCAATATTTTGCAGCAATAGAATTAGTACATTTTGAATCTTGATATAATCATGTAAATAATTATTATTTAAATTTTGATCAATATTTTGCAGCAATAGAATTAGTACATTTTAAATCTTGATATAATCATGTAAATAATTATTATAAAAGCCCTTTTTTATATATTTTTGTGTGACAGTTTTCAAAACAATCTATAAAATCAATTTCACACCAATAAATGGAAATCTATACTTCTTTTTATAGTAAGAAAACTACAAATAGAAAAAAATGTCAGTCAATTTCAGTTCCTTTTATATCATTTCATTTTCTTTAGTTCTGTAGAACAATTTGGAATTATTTCTATTCTTCTCAACATTTTAAAATAAAGAACAAATTTCAATTTCATTTACAATTTAAAAAATAAATATAACTTGATTTTTTCAAGTTGATAAAGTATCAAATATATCTAGGCCATTCCAAATTTATTAGCACTAAGCAGGTGGATGGATTTATTGGCTGGCTGATTATTTCATTTTTATCTCAATATCTTGTATTGTAAAAATAATCTTTTTATAGAAATCTATTTCTAGCTGAAAATGTATGATTACAAGACTACAATGTGTTAAATTAATACATGTAGTGGCAAATATGTTATTGGTTCCAAGATCCATATATGGAGAAAAAATTATAAGACAATAAGGATCATTCACGTGATCAAGGCCTTTAGTGAAGGCAGAAACGTCGTTTTTTTTCGAGGTAAGAAATTTCCTCAGAAAAACTACTGTTCCAAAATTGAATAATGTTAAATTAATGTTGTTGCCTACATTTGAAATAAAAACAAAAGTTTGATTTTTAAAAAAATAATCAAGCATGAAAAATGCTGCATCCATCGAGCAACCAATCAATTCTGAATGGTCATTTATGATACAATTAATATTTGACCACATCAAACACTATCAGATTTTGAATTTAAACATTTTTACATAATTTTGTCACAGAATTTAATTAAAGTAATCAAATGTAATGTAAAAACAATGCAAGCAAAATGTGATATAATTTCTCAGTACAGTTTTGCTGTCAATATGTCAATCTTACAGCAGATTGTATATTATAATATCAAAATGTCATCTTTCAATTCAGCTATCTTAGAAAAGTGCATCCTATATAATTATATACACGCTAAGTATATATAATAGTTAAAATCACTGCTAGGATTCTCATTGTTCTAATTTGTAACAAAATGTGCTCTCACATTTTGTAAAATTTGTCCAGTAATCTTCAAAGCCTGATCCGCCTTGTGTATGTCATAACAATCGTGTGGAATTTTGGGAGGAGGTATCTGAAAATAACGATATTGATTGTTTTTAAAGACTGGCACATGGATGATGTTCTGTCAGTGGCATGCAACAGGCTGCTGACACTTAAATGTGATCCCATTTTTTTTCCACTTAATAAAAAATTACAGATTGATATGTCTACATATGTCTTCCTGGTGTTTAAAGCCAAATATTTTATCATTTTTCATATTCACTTACTTGGTCTGGATATCGCATTTCAGTCGAACTTCCACAAACAGATTCTAATCTTTCAGCCAGAGAAGATAGTTCTTCCTCATCACTTGGTGCAAGCTCCCCTAACATATGTGTCCAACGTCCATAAGACAGCCATGAGCCTTCAAGAATCCTCACTGACTTGAGTGCTTTTTCAGCTGCCTATAAAGTTTTTAAAACACTGAGTGTTTAGGTCTTATTCATGTACATTATATAATTTTCCACTTAAAATCTACAGTCAATCCCCACAAATAGATAATAATAATAAAGATTACATTATATAATCATATAGGCCCGTCAACCAATATTAGATTCTAATTTGGCAATTTTCCACAAATGATAGACTCTTTCTTATTTCTTAGAAATTTAAGAATCTCCTAGCTACATAAATTCTTGTCAAATGGTATCTTAATTAATTGAACAGAATTAAAAACTTAAATAGCCAGTTTGTCCACATGATTTTGTATAAAAACAGGCTTATACAGTTACTGCAATCTACACTATAGATTGGTAAACATATCTTCTTACCTGATGACATTTAAAACAGGTCCATTCATATGCCTTTCCTCCTAGATCATAGGGAGCTGCCTGGTAATCAGCTTCTGCTTGTTTCAACCATCTCTGAGCCTCTCTCGGTTGCGGGTTGGATGTGGATAACGATGGTGGAATTAACATGGTTGACCACATTTCTTGATAAGTTGTTTTTCTCAAACTTGTAACATAACAAGATCGTTCATTTCTATATGAAGTACCCATTCTTGAGAAATATCTGTGCCATGATGAAAAGGAAGATTGGTATGAAGATCCAGATGATGTTGATGGGTATGAAGACCCAGATGAAGATGATGTTCTCTTAATCTCCTTCTCTAACACTACAATTGCCTTCTTCAGGTATTCAGATGCAGTTTCTGTGTTGCCATTGTATTGTGGATGCCAAATGAGAGAGAGACGCTTATAGACTTGAAATCTTTCAATTCGAGTCAAACTCTTTGCCTTGTTTAAGTGCTCGTCAATCAACGATTTTGCATTTTCAAAGTCTGGTACATTACCAGAATTATCTTCAAGGAGGTTGGTGATATTATTAAACCTAAACAAGAATATGGCCTTTACTCTCTTGATACCTAGATCCTCCCCAAGATCAATCTGATATTCTGAACCTAATCTCTGTAAGACTTGTGCGAACTGGAAAGTTCTTGCATCATCGTTTTCAAAGTTCATTTCTTCAAAGGTGACATTGGTTTCATATGCAACAAATTCTCCTGCTTCCAAGTCCTTGAATTCTGGAATTAGCATGTGGTGATCAGCTATTGGAACTAGTGACCCTAATATCGGAAACATATTGGGATTATAATGCTTCATTCCATATGGAATCAAATTATTGTTGTCCAAGTATTCTTTGAGAGCTAATGGATCCAAAATTTCTAGTATTCTCAAGAGATGTTTTTCTGATAAGCATTTTTCTTGGAATAAACTCTGCGCAATTCCATCTAAAAGGGAAACAATTTCGTCCACCAAATCACTGAATGAGCATTTTGTCTCAATGTATATCTTCACAGCAGATTCAGGGGCGGAGCTTCCCTCTTGGCTTGAACTCTCTACAAAAACTTTTTTTGGGGTTCCACTATTTGGAATAATCTTACCATTTCTTGTTAGGTAAGTTCGCAAAGAACCTACCATGCAAACCTCCAGATTCAAAATAACTGCTCTCATTTTCTTTACATTCTTTTCTGATAGTTTGCAGTTTTTTGTGATAAAGTGGTTATGTATAATTCTGATGACTCCATCCAAGAATGCTTGGGATGTCAGCTGTCTTTTCAATTGTCGCCCTCCTTGACATGTGTCATAAGATTCCACTTTACAGTCAGGATTCAGGACCTCACACAGCAATGATGATAGAAGTTTTAATTTTCCACATTTCCATTTTGTGAGATGATGTATAGCTCTCAAATAGACACTTTCATCCAAGTAAGTTTCTTTAGGACTGAAGAGAAATTCTTCTTTCAGTTTTGAACGCTTTAACAGGAACAGTTTATCTACATAGACTAACTGATCCATGGAAACAAGCCTTTTCTTTTGACTTAACAGATAAACCTTCTTGACAACTTCAAATTCATGATTTTGAGTTTTTGCAGCTAGTTTTTCAAACAATTTTGTAGTGATTTTCAAAGCTTTTTCTGCTATATCCACGTCCAACTCTTTCCCTTGTGAAATTTTGGCTAATTCTGATAGGACAAAAATGTAATGGTGGACAGATAGGTATTCCATGGCACCTAGAAACTTAAATAGGTGATGAAACTCGCCCAGCTCGAGATAGATTTGGAAGACATGTGGATGTAAAACATCGTCTATGCTGCATAGAACTATTTGCTTTGGTTTCACAAGAATAAGCTTTCTTTCATGTTCAATGCCTACTATTTGCATCTCTTTCAGTTTATCTCTTGAATCTGTAGTAAGCCATGACTGTTTCTTCTGAAAATATCTATACAGATATTTGAGAACACCTAGAGCTTTGCAGCCAGGTTTTTCATCATATCTATCTGTGATGCCTTCACAAACATTCTTGAAATGCTTAATAACTAAGGCCTCCTGAGGTTCCATCAGTGTTCCAAGCTGTTGCAAAGTATTTTGTGATAGACTGGTACATTGGGAACCGTCTATAACTGGCGCAACTGTCCAGACCAGCTCTACATTCCCTAATACAGTACCTTGGTAACATGTCAAAACTGCTTCTTTAGAATAGGGAAAAGCAATTCTTTGAAGTGATTCTTTAACTTGTTTCTTGACAACAAAATGTTTTGTTTTAATGTTATCCAAGAATTCGTTCCACCCAGAGCCATATGAAGAGGAGTGCCTTTCTTGCAATATAACCAAATAATCTTGTAACGCTGTACTCTTTTCGTGGACCATTTGAGTTGCATCATAAGGTGTAAAACGTTTCCCTAATTCTTTGGTGGTTTGCATAGTTGATAAACATATCAAATGTCAAGGAATTCTTCATGCCAAGTTTGCAAAGAAATTTGCGCCAACTACTTTCTCGGTACTGCTCTGGAATCAACATGTCCCATTCCATTAGCTCAAAGACTTCTAATTTTGGATCAAAAAATTGATTCACTGCAAACTTTTCACCATTTCTGTGACTGACAAATTTCAGGCTTGACAATTTATTGATAATTGTTGTCTCCTCATGAAGTATCAAATGATTATCTGTTTTGTCTCTCAAATACACTAAGTGTCTGTCCCATTCTTTTTCACTGAGGTCTTTGTAGTATTTCAATACCACTTCACAATAAAAGTCACAAATGCTGATTTCTTGAAAGTCCAAGATATCTATACAAATCTATCAGGCTGCATTGAGATGGGTTTTTCAAAAACACAACAGTTTTGTACCATTTATCCATTCCCTCCTTTGGGACGTCATGACCGAGTATGTGAACCCTTAAAGCCACATCTTCCAAACTGGTAATTTTCCCATCATAGGTAACAAACATTGGTAAACTTTTAAGAGTCTGCACACCTTGAGCTCTGTATCTTATTTTATTCAAGTTTTCGGCAAAATAATTGATTAAAGACTCTGCTTCAGGCAGCTTTAAACTTCTTGGAATTTGATTCTGTTTAACTGCCCAATCCAAGGCATCCATCATTGAATTGGGGTTCTCTGCAGTTGCAACTAACTTTTTGATGATACCAGATTCACTATCACTGTCTCCTTGAGACAATACCGTGTTGGCAGCACCAAGAAATCTTGAGGATTGTAAAGGAACTACCGGTCTTGCTAGGAATGTTGCATTGTCAAGGATTTTAAAATCAGGCTCTGAGAAATTGAATTTCTTAAAGACTTCTGGGGATGAATCTGTGAGATGCACCACTGTGGTTGCTTTCCCTAATGGCACTAGATATGTCCCATAGGCCTCATTGATGACTGGTAGAAGATGCCAACTTTCCAATGGCTTCAAACTTTGGTTTCTTTTCCCATGTACACTGTGCCTGATAAATCTCCAAACTTTCTGCAACCAAACTTTGAGCTCAATATTATTATTAGGTTGCCAAGGCTTGTAAACCTCTTCACTGTACTTAAGCACTCTTCTTTTGTCTTCACAGTTTAAGAGTTCTGCAAAAGATTCTACACCAAAGTACTTGAAACAATTCTTTAGTTCTTCCAAAACTTTCAATAAGTCATGATGAAGAAACAGTGCTTTGCTCTTAGGAACCAAATGCAAGTAAGAGCTATAGAATATTTCCTTTCCTCTTGAAAAGACTTGCAAAGTTTCATCTTCTGTTGCCACAATTGGAAGACCAATCAGCAGAGACAAGTGACCTTCTACTAATAATACTTGACACCAACGTAGTAGTGTTCTGAGATTTTCAATATTTTCAAGACATGTGTTGGAAATGGGTGATGGCAAAGGAAGATGTTCCTTGCATTTGTCTGTCTTCATATAATGAAGCACATCTTCACAGTTGACTGTAGGGAGGCGTACCCATGCCTTTCTAAAGCTACTGTGTATTTCCATTGGCATGTCAAGTAAATTGAAGCCCAAATTCAGCAAGATATTTGTGAGAGGAGATCTTGGGACTAAATCATTGAAGTGAACTTTGTCAATATGATCGTCCTGTGTACAAGGTGCATACCACTCAATATCTCCATTTGTTCTTACAACAGGAAGAAGTGTTGCTTTTGTCTTATGGATGTAAGAATACAGTGCCTTCATACAATCTTCCGTATAACCTTCCTCTGACTTTGTAGGGAAAGTTTTGTAGTACTCTTTAAGGGAGACACCTCCAGTTCCAATTTTCTCTTTCATATGCAGTAAAAGACTGACATAGGCTGGCACTATTACATGTTTAAAAATCAAAGTATTCCAGTGACTTTTAAAGGTTTGACCATTTTCATCTTTCCACAACCCTCTTCTATTTGGACCATCTAGAACAAAATGCCCATTTACATGTACAGGGAATGTTGTAGGGATAGGGAGGGGCAGGAAACAAAAAAATACAGACTCCTGATCTCGTGGTGAAACCATAATCAACCTTGCCACCCCTCCTCTGGGGAATTGCCCATGTTCGCCCCTCCTTTTTGCCTCTTCAATGCTCTTGACCTTGTCCGCTTCCCCATGCAACTTTTCAAAGCCAAATGACTGTGAAATCAACCATTTTTCTGTACTTTTCTTGCCATTGGACTCTGTGTTAATATTCATTTCATACATCACAGAATGGTGAGGAATTGCTTGAAGATCCATATCAGAGTTCTTCATTCCTTGGCTTTTTTCTTTGAAGCATTGCTTAAATGTGGTATATTTCTTGTCATCTTTTTTAGACAAATTTCCTTCCACACTTGCAACAAGGGTTTTTTGTTTTGACTCTGCCTCCATGACCCACATTTTAATTGTTTTCACATTGTTGAGAAATAAGAGAGATTTTGACATTTCTTCCTCTAATTCCTCAAATAAGCTGTTCACACGTTCAGGTGTAAGTTCTTCTTGAGATATATTGGAGTCTTCTGCCATTTTAGCAGTCCTCAAAGGAAATCGAAAGAGAGCTCCACCCTTGTAGGCTAGTTTTTCGTCTCCCAAATAAGGCTTAAATGTGTCAACAAAATCCTTTTCCAATTCTTCTGTTTTCAAACAAGCACCTGGAGATTCAGCTTTAGCATCAGGGGCATACTTGCAATGGGGGTCAAAAATACATAAAACCTCACCCATGCCTTCAACAGTTGTAACTAGTGATGGGACATCTGTCAAATGATACACACAGTTGAAACCAACCCCATATTGCCCTGTTCTTGTTGGATCATCCCTTTTGCTTCCAATTCCTAACCTTTGTATCCCAGCAAAATCTTCTTTACTGAATGGCTTATCATTGTATACCAGTAGTGCAGGTCCTTGAAGATCCTTCCAATTATCATTAAATACTTGTTCCTTTCCATGTTGTCTTTTATCTAAGATGAAATGGATTTCACTTGCTTCTGCATCATCTGCATTTTGAAGAAGTTCCTTAAGGACATAACTTAATTGGCAATTTTCTAATATGCCTTTGATCCTTGTTGTAAGTTCTTCTTTTTGACCAAATGACATGAGGGAAGGTATTTTGTGTTGACCAATCACTTTTTCCCGAATGGAACGAATGCCAAGTTTTGATGCATGAAAACGCGAGATTCTAGCATGTGAAAAATAATCATTTTGACTTAATTTCAGCTTATCATAATCCTTGTAATAAATAGTTGATGTTTCTCTCATAACCAAATCTTCATCAGGGGCAAAGGTCACTCCTATATCTTTGAATTTCTCTGCCACTTTTTCTAAAAGGTTAATTACAAGGTCTGCATTGCTTTCGTTAAGTTTTCTCCTACCTTGCAAATTATGAATCTTCTGTAAGACACTGAGATAATCATGTTTGTCAAAGCTCCTTTTCACTCCTATTTTCTTAAAAAAAAAGCTGGAAGTCTGATACATCTTTGGCAGCTTGTATAGGTATCCACCCATCTTGTCTAGCAAACTTTCGAAAGCACAAAATTCTGGTTTGATGAATTCGGAGATCTCTGGCAATAGAACTATTGCCTTATTTTTCAGCTCTGAAAAGTTTGGGTCTTCATCATCATCCTTCTCTGTGGCAGCAGCAGCAATATCTTTACTAAGATACAGATAGATCTTCTGACATGTTTCACGCAGTTCATCCTCACATTCTTTTATGTTTGCTTTGTCCATTTCAGCCACATTACAGAGGTGCTTCATTGCTAGTCGTTTTGAAATTCTCTTGTTTTGCAAACCAAGAAATTTGGCTAAATCTGAATCCATTTCAACAAGGGGACAGACGCTACTGATAAGACTTAGAGAATGCTCCGACTTATGATAAGCCTCATTTGGGGACACCAACTCTCTGCCTTCAAACCAAGGTAAGCCATTGTCTGATTGTTTGGACACCGCACAAAGGAATGGGATGTTCTGAAATTTTGCTCCTTCAGTGATATGTGTTACACTATGTGTGGCACCATCATCAACAAGTTTTCATTTAACGTAATGGAGGAAATTTTCTGCTTGTTCTTGGTTATTGATGGTATATGCTCTTTCAGTGATTTCAGCCCAGCCTAGATTGTCCTTCACCATACCAACTCTCAGCAATGCTTCTCTCAAGTCAATGAATGAGTCATGCGGAAATCTTTGATCCCCTTCTGAATATAAACTAGCTGCCCTCCCTTCAGGGTCTATCAATTGATTTGGGAGAAGAAGCTTTCCTTCTGGTGTCACAGGGATGCATTCTGTACTTTTCAAAAGTTCGTCCAGTGAATGGTCATTTCTCAGACTCAAGGCCCATTTCACTACTGCATTGCGATCTTCAAATCCCCATTTTCTGATCCCAGGTAAAATAACTTGACTGAAGAGTGTGTTGTTGGGCTGAATTCTCTGATCTATGACCTGCAGACATTCGCAGTCTTTGAAGTTTTCCCTTACGGTGGTTGGCATTAAAACCATACTCTTCTTTTCTCCACTTTGTCTTCTGTATTCTTCATACATCTGTTGTACGATTTTGCATACGGATTGTGACTTTTGTAGTGATTCATGCAGCAGGACAATGTCTAACAAGGACATCCATCTTGCTCCATTGGAGAAAATCTTAAACTCTTCATGCTCACTCAGCTTTTGATAAAAACTTCTTGTCAATATTTTCATAAAGGTACCATCTACTGTTTGAAAATTTGGCCAAAGACAATATTGGTCGTATTCTTGGGGATGACAAATCTCAGTTAGACTTACTAACAGCTTGAAAAATGCATGACTTATTGTGTCTCTGAACAGGATCTCATTCCATTCTCCTTTTGTGTCATTGGCTTCTCCCATTTTTTTTTCACAGAGATTTCTGCGGTTTGATTCAAGTGCAAAGTATCCATTTATGTGAACTTGAAATCCTGTCTGACTCGTCAAGTTTAAAGGAAGAAAGCAAAATATTTCTGGGGAGAGGTCACAGTTCAGAAAAGGAAGATACTGCTCATGTTTCTTTGTCAGTGGAATAGCAACCCCACCTACTGGAAGAAGGGTATCATCTGTTCTTGAAAGGTCGTAGGCATCTCCAGAGCCAATGGATGAACATATAAGCCAATCTTGCAATTTGCCTGGGCTCTGTTGAATTCTAACCACCATAGATGAAACAATCTGTTGAAATTGACTTTTCTCTTTCTGTTCTTTTGCAGCCTTTAAAAAGCCTTGCTTTTCTTTTGAAAAGTTTCTTGTTTGTGAAGGTAATTCCCTTACAATATCCTTTTCCAGTGCTACTATTTCTGTCATATCTTCGGCAGGGTTGGAGGCATCTTTGTTTAGGTGGTACACACTAATTTTCTTCACATTTTGTGTGAATAGAAGCAAGGTACTGCACCTTTCTTCAATGGTATTTAGGAATTTCTTCACACGTGCCTCTGTATAAACTTCATCACTAAGATCACTTTTGCTGATTCGAAGTGGTAGCCTAATAAGGGTAGCATCATAGACATCATTCTGTAATACATCACAGCCAAAGATTCCTGTAAAAGGGATGAATTGATTCTTGAATCGATTTACAAACTTTCTGTTTTGTTTCACATTTAGTTTTTTTCCTGGTTTAGCCTTGTTTCTAATTATCCTGCCTAAATGACTTGTACCTGGATCCAAAATGAGAACTGTGTCATCGCTTACAATGGTGGGGACATCTGTTAAATTGTAAACAGCATTGAACCCATATCCAAACCTTCCAATCTTGGTGGCTTCCTTTTCCTTTGTTGCTCCCCCTAGTGCCAATATGTGTTCGAAATCCTCTTGAGTGAATTTGGCATTGTTGTAAGCCCACACTGCAGGTCCCTGGCACTTTTGCATACCAGGGTCAAACAGACCCTTCATGATATTTTTATTCGTTCTTTCATCATAAAGAATCTTCATTTCTGTAGCACCAGCATCATCTGCATTTTGTAATAGTTCTTTGATGATGGAGAAACCATCTGTATAATCTCTGCTTATCAGATCATGTATTTTATCAGTCAGAGACTGAGATTGTCCAGAATCTTCAATTCCTTCCCCTCCCTCAAAAAATCGACTGATCAGGCTTGGAACTCCTAGTGCTTCTGCTACTCCTGTTGGTACTTTTGGATGTAATATGTTTAATGTTTCTTCAAAATCTTCAAAGTCTAGTGGGTCATCATGGTCACGATATGTGCTATCCAGAAGTGGGACGAATCTTATAATATCCAGATCATTTCTCTCACAGACTGGCACATACACATCACCAAGATCAAAAGTATGGCCTTCCAATGTAAGCTCTTGCAGAATATTTGAGCAAATCTGCATGTCTTGTTCGATTTGGTTTTCTGATTTCATTGTTGCATTTCCCCATGATCTACTGATTTCTCCAAAAACTTCAATCATTCTTTGTGTGGTGAGACCTTGCACACCAAGAGTTGTGAAGAATTCGCCAAAGTTGTCCAAGTCATTGGGCAGAAAAAAGCAATAGGGATTTAGCGGAAATTTGAATGCTTTTGGTATAACATGTGCAACATCTACAAAACCATGTCCATGCCAGATCCATTGTTCCAATCCACTAGTATTCAGAGCTTCCAATACATCAATGGAGTCTTGCTCATTAAGGAATTGGTAGATTTTTATGGTCAGGCGTGAGTAGATGTGATCTTCCCTAGCCCCTGGACAGTAGCCTTCATTTAGGTTTTTCAACTGCTTAACTACTTGTTCAAGTCTAGGTGGTGTGCTCCATCCAAATTCTCTCTCACACTCAACAAATTCCTTGGTGTCAATCAGAGAGTTTGTAGACCCTACCAGCTCTAAATTCTCAATGCTACGAAGGTCTGTGGGACAACAAAAATGATCAGTTTCCCCATGCCAATTGAGTTTTGATGGGTAGTCTTTTCGTGGCTTAGCTTGTTGACCAAGTACCCATGCAGTACTTTCGAGGTATTGAAAGTTTCTCTGACCTTTCAGTATAGCCATGTTTTGTTCAACAAACTGAAGCATAGCTTTTGATCTTGATTTCCCCTCTTTATCAAATTTCAAGCTTCCAGCTGCCTTCATTAGATCATTGATTGTAACATCCTTTGAAGTCTTCAGGCCAATTTTTTTCAGACAGCTTACATATTCTGTAACATTTGCTGCAGGACAAAGTTTGGGAAAAACATCCTCACCTTGGAAAATGCCATTTAGCAGTTCATCAAAAGGGTCAAAAAGTTCACTTGGAGTACACAATCTCTCTTTGTTTGGTAAAAAAATCATTCCCTGTATCTGGTCAGAAACATGTTTGTCGTTTTGATGTTTTAGAATATGGACCATTGCTTCTTGAATTTTGTCATGGCTGTACTTTGTGAGGGCAGGTAGAAGATAACGTAAATAGAAAACACTTGGTTTCATTGGTTCAACCCCATGGAGAGCCGCTAGCTTCCTATCGTTTACTTCTGACAGATCCAAGAATTCCTTTGGTAAAGGGAAAGAGGTCGGCAATATGTCTCCATCTGGAATAGCTTCAGACAATTCATTCAGTGAAACACATTTCGAATGCTTATTCTGGCCATAGACCTGTGTTACCTTAAAAATTGGTAACAATTTCATGAAGCTAAACAACTCAGGACTATCAGACTCAATATTCCCTGCAATACCTTTTGCAAGAAAATCTTTAATATTGTTAATATCAACCTTTGAGCTGAGATTTCTGAATCTGTCTAAAAATGTTGAATTCTCCTTGAAATGAAGTTTGTGAAGTATTTCCAACAGACATTTTGCATCTAGTTTTGGTAACCAGTAATTCAAAGCGGCAATATTGTTTTGAACGTAGGATGTATCATAAAATACAATCCCCTGCAAATTCAAAACAACCTCAGCTATAGGACAGTTCTTCTCAGATCTTGTCAAGGGCAGAGTCTTTGTCAAAGGCACTAAGAACATTTGTCCAGATTTTGTTTCCCAGGGAAGTATGTGTAAACACTGTTTGTCCAGGATTTCGCAGTGCTGTGTTGTTTGAAAGTGTTCGTTCAAGAAGCTCCAGACTTGTTGGAGCCATTCTTTTGTTGGATGTTCATCTGGTTTCCATTTCAATGGTTGGTGACCTGAATCTTGAGGAAGAATCTCCTTGAGTAGACAGACAGCGTCATCTGGTGTCAGGTATTTCAACTGTGTGTTTCCTGTCAATACAGCATATCAAAAGAGCATAACATAAAGAAACAGGACACGTAAATTATTTTCAAGATTTTTAATAGTTTTGAAAAATTGAAAAAGCCTGAAAAACTCAATGGTAATGATTCATGCATGTGTATAATCTTCTAAGCATTGCTTATTTTATGATACTAATATCTTGATTGTCCATTTTCCTTCTGAGAATGAGCGTGTAGCCGAAGGCTCTCCAGCGGGGGATAATAGCTAGTTAGGTCGTTCTGTCAAAGTATTCTCTAAACTACCGTTAGCTTCCATGCTAAACCACGGAAGATAAATAA
>JAVSBT010038451.1:1367-17881 GCA_033118115.1 Pharyngocirrus eroticus
TGATAAAATTACTTGTCTGAGATATGTATGTATTTATTCAAGTAGAAATTAAAATTTCACTATATTTCAAATGCCCTTAAACTTTCAGCTGTTTGCATTTTAATTAGGAACTTCAATCTATCAACCTGGGATGTCATGGAAAAGGCCATTCTTCTAGACCATTGCAGATTTTTTTTTAAATCTCTTTGTTTAGTTTTGATGAAATGCACAAAAGGATCAAGATCATTGTGATAATAAAACGAGAGAAGCATTTTAATCACCTTTCTGGATGGTCAGCTCATATAGCTATGCCTCTGATAATCAAGAAGGATTGATGTTTTAGTGTTATTTGAGACGCATGGTACATTTTATGATTCTCTACATCCTTTGAGGTTAATTCACATCAGTACAGAGGCTAGGCATGGCAGTAAAACTACTGTTGATGTTTGGAAAAAAAGGGCTCTTGGTATAAAATTGTACAAAAGAAATGCAGCTATAGAATGCTTGCATGCAAAACTGAGTTAGACTTAACAGTGTCATATCATGAAGTTATGATGAAATATAGTCATATTCAAATGTAAAGAAAAAATCATTTTTCAGACTTTAAATACTTAAAAGTACATTTCTGCAGTTCCTTATTAGCAAGTAAGAGACCCACAAAGTAAATAAGGTCACCAGAATTGTGCTATTGTAAAGAATTAGACCTCTATCCCTAGCTAAGTGCTTTTCATTTTTCCTGAATTTCTAAGAATAACTGGTTGTGATTGTCTTCAATTATCCTGTCAAACTGTTTTCCTAATTTCCTTTAGTTTTTGTGGTATAAGGCAATGGGTAATCAAGTGAACTTTTGACTTCATGGAAATCTAGAAATGTCATGTCAAGAACATTTGAGAAATATTTTAAACTCAAAAACATTTTTTTCTTAATGTTTTGATTTAAGAGGATTTGTTTTGCTATAGAATTACAAAGAACTTGAGAATAATTGGCAAAATTTCACGTATTTGCATGTTCGATACATAAGTGAGAACTTAACAGGTGTGAAAGACTGAAGAAAGGTTTAAATGCCAAACAATCATTAAAATTTCATTGTTCTTCAACAAAAAACATTTTTTTTCATGTTCACTATATGAGTTAATTAGACTTTCTATACATATGGTAATGTCTACTACATTTTTCTCATTCATGATTGCTTTGAATAATGAATGAGGATATAACTTTTCTCCCTATTTGGAAATTTGGAGAGAAGGAAAAACTTGCCTTATTTCCATCTTAAACAAGCCATATGCTATCTAGTAAAGACAAATATGTTGAGTAGATTTAATGATGTTTTTCATTAATACTTTTCTGCACTTTACAACTGTAAAAAAAATAGGATGAGGAAAAAGATCTTTGTGACTGGATCAAATTGCCTGAAGTCAAATCAGTCATATCAAGATATATACCAGAACATAAACCTTTGATTCTGAAAAAAAAATCTTCTCGTTAGATGTGATGTCAAATACATGTACTTTGAAATTGTACAGAGTGATGCTGTTATGATGAACACCAAAATAGTACAGTTTAATGTTATTTTTATATCATTCAATTTTTGTCAATATTTGTTATGTAGGAGATGAGAATGAATAAAGCCATAGAAGTAATGGTGCAACATACAGAAAATCTGAAAAGGCTTTATGAAAGGGAACATACAGATCTGGTAGAAGCTAGGTAGGGAGGATTTTGTTTTTTCATTTCATGGAAATTTGACAAAAAAGCAACAAAAATGTTGATGCCGCCATCATGGGTATTCAGAATGTTCATCTTTTATATAAAAGGTCACTGAACTTAGGTTTGAAAATTGTGATCCTGATGCTTGCAATATTTTTGTTTTCAGGAAACTTTTAACAGAAAGTAAAATTGTAGACAATTCTGGTGGTAAGTACTTTTTGTTTTGTAGACGAGACATTTAATTTTTTAAGGAAAAAAAGAACATTGTTTGATTTTGTGATGTTACAGAATTTGACACAACTTGTGTCTGGAAGTCTTCAATTTACTTTACTTTTAGCTAATGGGGATATTTTAATTTTTATTTGTAGGTGATCCTTTACAAAAGAGATCATTTTCTGTGGTGGCAGGAACAGCTTTGAAGGTAAGCAATGAATGTCTGAAGGATTGTAAACATCTTTGATGAAGATGAAGATCTTGCATTTACTCATTAAATTTTTTTTGCAGTGCATCAAGATTTCTCTTCTTAATCATGTATTATTTATCCGCCTTTTGCTCAAATCCATTTCATTTAAAAAGAGTTAAAAAGATGCTTGTAAAATATTTATTGGAAAGAAAAAAATCTTGTTCAACCCAATAAAAAAATGTAGTAGTTGTCAATGAAATCATTTGGTTTGAATAGAAAAATTTCTGTAAGGATTTCATCAATCTTGATATTTTTCATATGTTGAAAATATATTTATCCTTTTTTCAGGCTTTCCTTTATGATTTAAAGCCCAACTAAATTATTTTTTTGAAAATTTTCATATATTCTAGAGTGACAATGATTTGGCCTTGTAGTTTATAAACTGTACATAATCATCATATACAGTTCTAGTATAATGTTATGTAATAATGGTTGTTAGATATTTCCTCCTAGTATGTGAAAGCTTTTATACTGTGAATTATTCAGCTACGGCCTTTTCAAATTTCTTGATATTTAAAGAAATGTTGAATGTTGGTGCTTATATTAGCAAATAGACCATAATGATTTATATGGTTTCATTTCTAATGTGTTTTCTGGAATAGGATTCTGTAGATTCCTGTTTCATAGCTGTCATGAAATGATCTCTTGTGTGTATGGCTTCAGAATATTTAGATGGAATTGAATGATTGCACAAAGATTCACTATCTTTGCTTGTACAAAAAAAATCTTATGATCAATTTCGACCCAAATCTCTTTCTCACTCTCTCTTTTTTCTTCTTTGTCCAAGCATTGAATGATTGTTCCATCGATTGAATGATTGACAGATGGCTTGTGATAGCCTGCCAACATGACATGATTGATCCCCGCCCCCCTTATTGATTGATTTTCCTATAATGCTTTCTGTCCATTTGCTTCTTTTGCTGCACCTTTTCATGTTACTTCTCAGTTCAAGAAAGGGAATTTTGGTGGCAGGACCATTATTTCAAGGATTGTAAAGAAAGCTAAGGAACAACAAGAGGCTAATGAACCAAAACCTTTGCCAACTCCTAAGCTTGAAATGGAACAAGCCAAACCTGAGAGTATAATAAAACAAAAACGTCAAATCTCAACTTTGTCTCAGGTACTGCGTAACTTAGTCGTGGTTATGCGATGGACAATTATGCTAAAGAAAGGTGGCTGGCGCTGTACAAGCAGTGAATTTTTTAGTTTTTATTTATGTTACATGTTCAGTGGACTCCTTATAACGTAAAATACATGCATACATATATAGAAACAAGTTCCACCAACACTGAATATACATCTACACTGTAATGATTGATAATCCAATTGGACTTCCACCATGCACCAACACATATATAACTTTTATTAATTGCATATCATGGATCATTCTTTATGCTAAGACCACGGATCACTGTTGGAAATTATGTAATGGAAATGGATAGAAATATGTTATCCAAATCTTATTGTCATGATAATATAATGAACATAATCTAGTATGAACTAGAAGGGCAATTCGGTGTGTAAGTCTCGATGTCCGAGATTTCCAGTGACAGATGTTGTCATGTAAGCATGCTACGTAAAGAATATCGTAAGGAAGAAGAAAGTTTGGAAAATGATAAAAAATACTCGTGCACGAGCAGGTGTCACTGGATATTAGCCTTTTCTCGTTTGACCTTACCCGGCCTATTAAAATCATTATCATAACCTGCCCAATACAACACCTGTTTGTTACATATTTGCAGCTCTTACAATTAATTAATCTTATTACAAACCCAATCTTAGGAATTGAGAAAAGTTATATAGCCCAAAATAGATAAAAATAAGATGTATAATTTTACTTGCTTACTTACTTATTTACTCAATTAATTTCATTATTATAGTTACATAATTTCTCGTAATTATCTTCTTTATGAAACATATATCATTTCTCATTCAACAAGGTCCACCTGAACATGTTTCAGATATTCATTTTTTTTATATTTTTGCTTTCCATGTTATTCTTTTGTAATGGCTCTATTTCTTCCAGTTTACTCTAGAGATTAGCCTTTTCCTTTGTTGTTAGTCCCAAATCTATTCATCTTTGATATTTGATATATAGTTTCACCTTGAAGTTCATGTGTCTTGGCAAATATTGCTTAAAGCCAGTGGATGTTTTCCTTTATCCTTTCAGCTAGTGTAAATTGTGACAGAATTATGGATACTTTCCTTGCAGCATTTTAATAAC
This sequence comes from Pharyngocirrus eroticus, assembly GCA_033118115.1. Classification (NCBI taxonomy): domain Eukaryota; kingdom Metazoa; phylum Annelida; class Polychaeta; family Saccocirridae; genus Pharyngocirrus; species Pharyngocirrus eroticus. Next base: position 5,741 of record JAVSBT010038451.1, read on the forward strand.
GCTTTTAGAAAACAAGAGTATGGTTATCTATGTTGTGTCTAGTTGAATGTGGTTTGAATTAAAAATATGATTTAACAGCAAAAAAATATACTCTAGGGTATTTAGAATGATGATTTGTCCCAACATTCACTCTCTGTCATGCTGACAATGTAGGAACTATCTATGTATGGTAATTTGTAAAGTAGGCTGAAGTAAATGTTTGAGTGCTTCATACAGAAAAATCTAGGAAATCCCATGGTACAACAGATAATATATTTCCTTTTTCACACACTATGCAAAGCGCACGTTCTTTTAGAGTAATGCATGAATTCTACAAAATTGAAAATAATTAGTCAATGACTCTATGATCACTGATTTCCTTCCATTATATAAACATAGCTTTGTTATCCTTTCAGTGTAGTCAAAGAATACCTATTAGATGTAAAGTGTTTCAATATTGTTATAATTATTGTTTTTATATTAAAAGAATATAGTTGACATTTTTTGGTATTTTTCTATATAAAAGGTGGGGTAATTTGCGTAATGTTTTAAATAGGAAAAGGATTTATCAATTGTCTTAATTTAAGTAGCATTCGCCGATACAGACACTCCCAAGATAATATTGTAAGGATAAATTCATACTGCTGTTTTCTTGTCTTTCAGGTTTATTTTAACAAAGAATTACTATCCTTCTCTGTTTTTAAGAATTGGAATCCTTTACTGGATTTTTCTTTTAAAAAAATCTAATGAATAGTTGTATGTTATCATTCTAGGGGGGCAGAAGACGAGCGAGTGTTGCAGCATTCCCCAAAACGATGTCAATGTCGGGAGTGGGGACATCTAGTTTTAGTGCTTTAGCGTCTGCCTCAAAAGAACATTTTAACATGGTAAGTAATAAAAAGTGGTTGACCTGTAATTTCAAGATCTAATACATTTTCCACTAATACCTGCTACCATAAATATCAAGGGCTTTTTAACAACTTCTATAGGAGACCCTGAGGTGTAGTAAGCAAAGTTCTTATTAATGTGCAGATATAGCTTGCAAATAACTTGTGCAAAACAATTTGATCAACAATATGTAAACCACAGGTGAAGAGTCTTGCTGCTAAAGCATATGAAGTATTGCTCCTTTTATTTTTTTTATTCCTATTTAAATTGCTTTCAATTTTGTTTTTCTTTCTCACAAATTGTGTATTATCAAAAAATTGAGTGGGATTATATAACTTAAAATTACTTCAGTCTTGTATGTCCACACTTTTTTGTTAAAAGAAGACAGTTTAGTTCAGCTCTAATCATAAAGACCTTTCACTTACTCAGTTACTGTTTTCATGGATTTCTGGTGTTTAGATAACATCGTAATCATGAATAAGGCTGCATTATCATGTCCTTTTGAATCCTACCCTATCCCATCTCCCCTTGATAATTAGTTAGCCTTCCGTGTAAGCAAACAATACAATGCCCTTTTCTATCAAAAGTTAAATACTACAAAGTAAAACCTATATTTTGCTAGCTACCCTATCCTTACATCTCTATCTATAATAGGCTTTTCTCTTTTAAAGGGATTGATATTATCTTGTTTGCTCAATGAGATGTTGAGATCAATAAAGTACATATTTTATATTAAAAGCTACAGGAGACATTCATCAAAGGAATGGTCTCTTAGACTTAGAGTAAATATTAACAGACAATACCTTTATGAAATCATTTAAGCTGCATGTGTGATATATTAAATTGTTCCATTCATGTATGCTTTACCAGAGTTTTGTTCTCTTTCCCCTTATTGAATGCAAGCCAATAGGACTAAATCCAAATGATTCTAAAATTTTGAATGAGGTGAGGTTCTTGGCCAATCTTCTCTTTCGTCTTCATCTGTCACCTTGATGTTTTAAAACCAATACAAACATTTTCATATTTGTATATCCTTTGTAAGGTGTTATAAATCACAGACATTCCTTTTAGGTGATTTGAAAATCAAGGTTTATCTGACTAGTGTTGTATTTTTATTTTTTTCCTCCTTGGTTGAGTTCCCCACATGTCCCTTTTCCTTTTTTCCCAGGGATAAGATTGCCTGATTCAGTGATTGTATTGGTCTACTGCTTCTGCTGAAAGGGACTAGTTTCAATTTTATACTTTTCATTTTATTTGTGATTTAACTAGATGTGTTCCTTTTACATTCATTTTTTGAGAAAATTATCAAGTTGATATAGATAGAATGATTATTTTTTTCTGTCCTGGAATAGTTTTAACTTAAAAGTACTTCTTTCAGACCTACTTTGCATTATACAAATTCGTCTTTGTATGATATGAATTATGCTTGCATTTATTTAGTTCATAATGCAGTCTTGATACTTTCAAGATAACAAAAAATATCGAATTTTGTTCAACCTTCCTACTCAATCAAAAGTTAAATAACCAAGTAAATACTTTTTTTTTCTTTCATTAAAAGTTGACAAACTTATAAACATTTCACTATCAGTGTTTCTAGAGACTATAGCGTAGTTAGCTTCCTATCTTTTTGGCTGCATGTTTGTTCCTATAGGATGTTTTCATATAGTTTTAGTTCCTTGGAATATCTTCATACCTTTCCCTTTGATAAGAGGATTGTTTGCAACATTTTAAAAAAATCCTTTCTGTTCATGAAAAAAAAAATCATTGTGAGCATGTCAGAAATAGCAGATGAGCAAGTAAAATTTCTGCAAAATTACTTCAAAAATTCTTTTCTCAGACTTACAGTATGTAATTTTTTGCAATGGTTCTCAGCTAGTTGCTTAATTTTCAGTTATGTTTAAGCCTCTACATACATTCTGCTGATAGATAAGCCTATTGTCATAAATCATTTCATAATATCATCAAATTCATGACATAATTTGCATATCATATTTCTTGCTATTGCAAGAAAGTAGCTTTCTTCTGCCATCAAACGGAGCCAGGTATGAAAAACAGGATTGTAAATAGATATTTTATCATTGCATGATCTGTAGTTTTAATAGTATACAATGTAGGCTTATGGTAGGGATGATTACTTCAAAATGATAATTATACTGTAAAAAAGGAAATTAAAGGGATTTCTTCCTGCCATTTGTGTCACATGAACAATTACATTTTAAAAAATGAGAAAAATATTCTAAAAATGGCAAACAAGAGTACTAAATCAGTCTAATGTCCGGTGAGACTTTGCTCTAACATTATTTCGCTTCAGTATGTTTTGCTTATTAGAGAGATCTTCTATGCCATCTCTCAGCTGCCTAAATTAAAGCCTGCATTCCCTAATGCAATAATATTTTTTGAAAATCATCAATACGGAAATTGGTGCATACAAATTATAGGAGGCACTCGCCAAATGGCATTGAAATAACCAAACTTTAAGGTTGTAAGAACTCGCACAGTCTCTGACATATTCTTTTTTTTTTTTTTCAGGACTCCAAAAGTAGATTCCAGTCAGGTACAACAGATACCAATTTATTTACTCCAAAGATAAACAATGCTTATCGTAGAGCTTCCCTTGCCCAAACTGGTGTGACAGATGCATACAGAAGATTTTCATATACACCCTCCCCTGTTTCTTTAAGTCAAGACACCAACAACAATGCCAGTGATAGGTAAGAATGAAAAATTCTTCTACATTTCTACTCTTAATGGAATAGTTATTTGTTGTTTTCCTGATATTATACCATGATTATGTATTATTTTATTTTCAGATTGAAAAGTTCAAGTGACAGCACAAAAGCTGAGTCTACTTCTTCTGAATCAAATGCCAAGTTATCCAAACCGTCGACAGCTCAAGAAGAAAAAGTCTTCCAAAAAGGGTAAGTATAGACAAAGGTGGGATTTGTTGATATGAATAGATATTTTATGTAGAAAATCTGTACATTTAACCCCTAAAATCCTTATTTTATCTTACAATCTTATTTTTGTTATATCCTATAGGAGAGTAGAGATTTCTTGATCAGGTGATATTTAATAGGTACTTCTTTTGTCTCTTTTTGATAGTTTTGAAGAAGGAGTGAAAGCGCAGCTGAATCAAGAACTTTTACTCCTTAGAGAACAACAGAAGAATATGTGTGATGATTTAGACGATCTCATGGAACAGAGTGAAGTCAGAGAAGAGGAAATGTAAGTTGTAACAGGATAATTTGTATGATATAAAAGGTTGATGGCCAACATAATACAACAGACATATATATGTGCAGCATTATCTATTTTTGCTGATTTTTGACATAACACTCATATTAATACCACATTTTTTTTTTCTTAGCTTCAATTAATGATAGATAATTCAACATTGCAATGATGATTTTCCGAAAGTTATTTCTTTCTCTCATAAAACAGTATTTCAACCTCTCCTATAGAGGCTTTGAGAATATGATTGCTTGACTGAATGGTTGGCATTTCAGAAAATGAATATTAAGTTTATCATCATCATGCAATCAGAAATGTCCTTATTAAATTATTTTGTACCATTTAATTTTTCTTCAGGGAATATGAAACTATCATAGAAAAGGTGTGGAAACTGTGTCCTGAATGGGAAAAATCTGGAACAAAGTTACGGTTTACTCTGGCTGGCTTTGTGTTTATCATGGCATTATTCAGTATCATCTTTACTCTAATACCAGTAGGAAATGCCCATTACACAAGAACACAATGGACATCTATCGCAGAAGTATTACAATCTTTTACAACCCTCCGACATTACAATCCACCACCATGCTGAACTTGAGTTGGAAAGATTCTTAAATGAGGCTCTGCAACTATCTATCCCACTCAAAGGTATATATTATAGAGCTTCTGCACTCTATAAGATGAATGGGGGGGTGGGGTCTAACCTTGGCACATAAAGAGTCTTAAGAAATTATCATCCATGCCTTAAACTGGTTGTCTTCCAAATGGTGCTGTGCTGTAAAAAAAAAAACTTCTGTCTGATTGCTTCCAGGGTGTGGTTGATCTTACCACAAGCAACTGAGGTGTTAACTGGCATTTGGACATAGAGAATAGTTCAGATTGATGAAGTAAAAATGCAATATATCAATAAAATGGTAATAAATTTGATATATAGTAGCTGACTTTATATCTACTTTATGGTTGTGATCCCCTTTAAAGTACACACAAATTATATTTCGTGAGAGAAGATTATTCCAATATTTTGATAATCTAGCAAAAGAAATTTGGTCACAGATTTGTACTGTTGGTCCTGATACTTTATTGTGATTCTATTTTAAGTAAGACAAGGGAATTGTTATAAATCTTGGAATCTACTTTTGGATTAATAAATGCATGTTTTTTTTAAGTTAAGAAGGTAGTTATATTGACTGTATTCCAGTTTTAAGGAATTAGATTAGTCATGTTACATGCAGTGCACAAAGGACACTCAGCAGTTTGAAAACTGGAATTTGAATTCATATTGTTGAAGCAACTTACTGTTAAATATCGTTTTATCAGATTTTCTTGTATATTTTGATGTATATAACCATACTTTCAAAAAACATCACAGGCAGTGTAAATAATTATTTAAGTAGCTAATATATGTTAGATTAACAGTGACAGATTCAAAGCTTGAACTTCATATGCAAAAATAAATAATTTGAATTGATCATATGAAATGCAAATGTATCATTTTGATTTTGAAGCAAATTGGATTAAACAATGTGTAAATAACCTGTAGATGTATAGAAATATTTGGTAGCTCATGTTATGAAGTGCTGGTCACTATTGACTGCAATCTGTAGAAGTTTGGTCACGTTCTTTGCCCTAAAACTCATCGATTGAATTGAAGGAACATTCTTTTTTCAGTTCAATTGTAACTTGACATAATATCTGTGATTTTTCGAAACAAAATAGGGAAAAGATTATGTGTGTCACTGCTCTAGTCAGAGATGAAATGAAGTGATTCATCTTATGTGTTTTTGTTTAAGCTTGTTTCATTGCAGCCCAAGGATTGTGTTTGCAAAAAGAAGTATGTATTTTATAAGAAAATAAATTTATGGAAAAATAATGTGTAGTTGAGGTTCTTTTGTTTACATGGAAACTTAAGAATAAAAAGGGGTACAGCTGGCTTAATGCTGTGTGGTTTTTGCTCTTTTGAAATGAATATCCACAAATGTTGATTGATAATGTAGTTTATTTCAATAATTGCATACAAGTATTTATGTTTACTAAATTATTTATACAAAGTTTAAAAAAATAAAAACTTTAAAATTAAGTACCAAAATACCACACACAATTAAAACAAGTGTGGATTGATTTGATAATAAAGCAGTTAAAACTTTCCAGTTGTGCTTTATGGTAAAACTTAATAAAAAACATGCCAGCGTCTGCCCAGCAAACCATCTATCATTCATATCGAAGACTAATAAGTCTGCATATATTCATTCAAAAATCACACTTGGGGTATCTACTTTCTCTGTAAACAACCCTTCCAATTTCACAACTTATTTTTCAATTACTTTTATACAAGTTTCTACCATTCAATGGTAGGCACCTTTTGGTTAATTATCACATAAACAATCATTTCTATGTACATTTAAAAATGTATAAATTTTTCATCACCTAAGCATTAAACGAAGACACATATAGATAGCATGTATGCAGCTTCATCAAATGCCTATGTTGTTTTGATATATATATTTCTCTTATTTTTTTTGGCATCCATACACCAACATGCATTTCATGTCCAGGCAGATATCTGAACAGTTTGTGGTAGTTTCACCCATGGTTTGATTAAAAACAAGTGAGGCTCATGCTTCTGTTGACTTTTCTTCCTATTAATCTTGAACTTCTGCCATTTGAATTAGATTCACCAAACTTTGGAAGAGGGCCCAATGAATCGTCTGGCTTTTTCGTTGAGGTAGCTTCTTGAAGTTGTCTAAAAAAAACACCACAAATAATGGAAAATGAATCAATTTGAAAAATATCAATGGTGTATTTGGAAAGTTTGCCTCTCTAGCAAGTATTATTTACAATGTCTATATTGTGATCTTGTCTTAAAATGCCTGAGAATTGTTTCACACGTTTTGATCTCATAGTGTTGAAAATCTCAACATGTAAAATTTCAAGTGCACAGAATCAATACCATTGATTATTTAAAAAAATGTTTATGAAATTATTTTCTTGTCAATTCCCTAAAATATATCAATGAATTTGCATAAAAGATATTTACCTGGACAAAATTTCATTCTTAAACTTTTCTTCATTCAGTTCTCTAATAAGTTGATCGCTAGACTTTTTTCTATTTGGTTGAATGAATGAGTTTTTGGCTAGTAATGCTGCAGATGGTCTCTTTTTAGGATCAGGGTCAATCATACTCTGAAGAAATGAAAAAAAAAAACATCTCAAAATTTAATGACTGAATAAAATAAATATAGAGATCATCCTTTTTTTATAAACAATACATTATACTATGTTGAAATTTTTTTTTTTAATTTGTTAACTTACCAGTAAAATCTTGTTTAATTCTTCGGAGTATCTATCAAGGTAAGGCAGTTGACCTTTTCTAATTTTATGCCAGTCATCACCATTCTTGGGTAAGTTTGGCCCACCAGCCTGAAAATAATGCAAAATTATCTATTAAGTAAAATGTACAAGATCTTAACATTTACTGTTTAAATTCAATCCAACAAGACAATTAGATTAGACAAAATCAATGATAATAAATGTTGTCATTCATTGGATAAAGACTTACCACTTGAAAGATAGTGAGACCCAAAGCAAAAATATCAGCTTTTGCTAAATGATTATATTCTTCTCGTAGAATTTCATTTGGTAAATATCGACAATCTCCTTCTTCCACAGAAATGGCAGTTCTTGAAGTAACATGACCAAGATCACCTAATAATCAACAAACAAAAATTATGGACTTTACTCCTGTATGCAAATTAAGACACAATTTTAATACATTTTATATACATTGACATTGATTATTTTTTCTCACTATGGATTTGTCATGTTGGTAAAGGCTTTTATAAATTCAGACTTTGAACTAAATAAAAGAGTTCAACATACCAATTTTGTAAATAACAGGACTTTGAATAAGCACATCATTACTGTCTTCACAGAAATCTTCTTCTAAACCACTCTCTGGGTTGTTTATCTTGTGATTCCTATGCAAAAATATATTTCCTGTAAAAAGAGAAAAAATGTAGCAATATTAAGGCCTCTGCATAGATAATACTACATCTATATAATAAAAAAAATTCTAACATTAAGATTTCTTATAAGTCGACTCAAACTAAAAAAAATGATATTTAGGAAATTAATAAGGCGAAATCAAGTCACTAAATTTTGTAGAAACATGCAATTCTATATGTAAACCTACCTGGTTTAATGTCCAAGTGAACCAAATTTTGAGAATGAATGTATTGCAAGCCTTTTACAAGCTGTAAGAAAACTTGTTTAACTTCTGCCTCACTATAAGATCTGCCTTGCTTCTGATATTCTGAGAGTACATCTTGCAAACAACCACCTGAAGAAAACGAGTATTTTTAATATTGTATCTAATAATTCATTGAACAAAACAGCTTGCATTTTTTATTCTATTAACAATAATTTGGCAACACCTACAACCCTAACTATTACAAAATAACAACACTTTGCCCTATTCGTTTGTGACCACTAAGAGATTTTCTTACCATTACAATATTCATTTTGGATAAACATGTGGTCTTTTTCTGCCCAGGCTGAGTAATATCTGACTACATGTTGATGTTTTCCCAGTACAGCATGTGCATACACTTCATTCATGGCAGTTCTCCTGTAGAAAAAAACAATAAATTTACATAGCCACATGATATATTTTATAATCCTCTAGATCTAAGGATTCATAAGAAGATGTCATTGATAATTGGAATTTTTAATGAGCACCACCTGGGGAAAGGTATGTTTATGATGATTAGCAAATCTTTCATGTCATGATTGAAGTTTTCATTGAATCAACCACAAATTACATTAATGATAAAAAATCAGCAAAATATGATTTTCTTTGAAAAAGTTTGTTTAAAGACATGTGTTTTGATTCTAAAAATATATACATTATCCTTTTTGAAAGATAATGAATGAAGCAAAACAAATGATTACATTCTAAAAATAAAGGTAAATTTTAAGTATACCCTTTACTTTTTTGAAGACATGACAAATTTAAAAAACAGGGACAAAAATAATACTTACTCATAAACACTCCCTGCAATTGGGGTTTTTGACTTCTTTATAGCATATGGACAGCCATCAAGTCTGTTGATACATTTATAAACACTACCAAATTCTCCATCTCCTAATTTCTCTACTTCCACAAATTCTTCATTATATCTAGAGGTATTGATGTCATGTAAAGCTATTTTCTGTAAAAATATAAAAACATACAGATTAGTACATCTAAAAGATGATAAATAGGTCTGTAACGTATCAAAGGATGAGAAAACAAACAATATGAAGCAATAAAAGCTACTATTGTTCTACATTATCTCATAATTAAGACTTATAAGTTCAATACTTTCATCTCTTAGTATGCTTTAATTAGAAGGGAAAATATAATTTACTTTGATGGGCACTTCAAGTAGATTCATTACTTTGAAATATTAGATAAAACAAAAACATAATTCACAAAGCATTTTACCAAGAAACTATACTCAAGTTTAGGATTATCCCAAATGTCAACACATATTGCAAGAATTACTCTGGCTGAACAATGCAAAACCATAGGACATTTGGATATCTAAAGCTGATTGCTATTGAGATGTTCAAGTCAGAGGAGTGAAACACTATCATCATTTTCAAATGTGTATTGCAACAACTGCTGATAAATCTTAACATGTCAATTGCACTTTAATCCACCAATGTCAATTACACTCATTAACAGTTATGTTGACTGATAACACACCCCATGGCTTGACAAACAATGGACCTGGTTTCAAATCTGTTGCATATGGTATTTTAATTGATAATAGGAAAAACATCTTGACAGCAATATCTTATGCTCTAAACAGGGTGATTGTTATGTTTTTTAAGACTGGCCCTTTTAGCATGAAAGCATAGTTTGGTTAATTAGCTTGTTGGAACCATCTTGATATATTTTATGCATTACATTAATCCCAACGATATATCATAAACACATGCCCTAATTTGGGTATTTCCAATTTCTCACCTTTGAACTTGGCAAATCATCATCTGTATCTTCCATTGCAGAGTCATCTAATAAATTTCTGAAAATAGAGGAGAAACATTTATCATAAGTAAAATTCATGTTAAACTTATCAGAAATACAGAAAACAGTACCGAGTAAACGCATTGTGACTTTGGTAATATTTGGTCAATTCATTGTTTATTAATACCTGAACAGTCAGACTGCAGTGTGTGTGTCTTTGAATCATGATATCACGACAATAAACATCAAATTTTGTAGAAAATGAATAAATTATGTTTTGGTTGTGTATTGCCATAAGACATCAAGGCTTGCCATAAATTTAAGTTTTATTTTAACTGGGTGTTTTCAATACGTAGTGCTTCTACTCAGCTGTCAGTAATGGGGCGAACATTAAAGCCAACACTAAAATTTAAAGACTGTTGATGAATGATCACTTGTACAGGGTTTCCTGGTACCAGTAGTAAGTTTGATATCAAAAAAAATTAAGCAGTGACATATTGATCATTACAATGACTTTTGAGAATATTTATCACTGTTATTAAATGTATAATCATTAATGGTGATGCATTTAGTGCGAAATGATAAACAATATGAACAAATCATTTAAAGCAAAGGGGGGGGGGGGGTAAAAAAAATCCAGTTCTATCTAGTTAAGTCTCAGTATGGTTCAGATCCTGAATGACATCCCCTGCCTATTTGTCTCTCTAATTCATTAACAGTTATTACATAATACCATGGTAGGAAATTACTCATGTTCACCATTAGTCATTGATGTGTCAGTTAAATGATTATCTTGTTAAAGCCAAATTTTTGAATACCTGTAGAAATCAGTAGCTGGCCTTGACCTTTTCTGTCCAATTTGAATGGTGTTGTTATTGGGAGTAAAAGGGTTAATGTTTGCTGTAGGCCCCTTTAAATTATCGTCTTTTGGAGTTTCTGGCCTTATTTTATTTATCCTTGCAAAACGTCTCTGTGCCTTTTGAATTAAACTCTTTGGAGTATGTGGTGTATCATATAGTTTCAACGATTTTAATCTCTTGTGTGGTGGTGTCAAAGAACGTGGAGTTGGTGGTGTGTCTGATGTCCCCGTTCCACTATCATGGTCTTCATCTGAATCATCACAGTTAAAAGGAATTGGTGACTTGAATATATTTCTTGGAGAGCGTCTTGGTATTCTCGGACTAGAAACCGGTGTAGGACTTTGTAAACTTGGATCCCACATTCTTGGTGATTTGTTTGCCGACAACATTGATACATCAGTTGAATCTAACTCGTCCCATTCGTCTGATGATTCACAAAAGTTTAGAGATTGTACTAATCCACTGTCCTGTGATCTCCTTTCTTGTTTTGTTTCAAAGTATAACTTTGATCGGCAGAATGACATCTTGGTAATATCCAGTCATTCACTAGCAGGTGTATACATTAACTTTGAAATAAAAACAGACAGCACTTGTTTGTTAGTCACTCTTTTTGGATTTTGGCGGCCACCTGCGTCATGCGCAGCTTTCAGCCAATGGGAGTGAGTTTCTTATAAGGCAGCCAATGCGTCATCAGATTTTCCTTTTAAATCAGTAGGCCTGTTCCCGTAGTGAACCGTTAGAAAAAGCTCTTTAGGAAAGGAGATTACAACGTATTGTTGATATCCGGATTTCCCAACATGGAAGAGTAAAAGTAGGTAAACAAAATAATGTGGAAATATAATGCAATTTATTCACTAATGTTAATTTATTTCTTCATAATAAACGAGCAGTTTAAATTCAAACATTCTTTTTCTAATTTGATATTCAATAAGTGTCTTAGATGAAATTTGCCTGTCATTATTTTCTAAAAAGTCATATGAAAAGAAAATTACCCTTCAAACAAACACTGCCCATATTATAACCATAGTCCAAAATGGCCATTTTCTTAAAAAATATATGAATACGCCCCTCTTGTAATTAAATATTGACATTTTATTACCACTCTGTCAGCCTAATTTCACTTCCACCTGCAGCCATGCTCACTTCGGGTATCTCCGATGGCATGACGTCACA
>JAVSBT010038673.1:0-17857 GCA_033118115.1 Pharyngocirrus eroticus
AATTTGCAGTAATAATTCAAAACAAATATACAAGTACAGCTGTTTCTTTTAATATAATCAGTTGTAATAATTAGAGCTAGTATAGAAACAAAACATTTCAGAAGTTTGATTAGGAAGACTGGCAATTATTAAAAGCAGGTTGTAGTATTACAATCCCTTGTTATATTCTAGAAAGGAAACTCCATTTGGTGAGGGGAGTCTATGAACCTAAACAAAAAAGTTACACTCTACTTCCTAAACAGTAATTCTCTTCACCAAGTCCTGAATTGGGGTCTTTGAGTTTTCCTTCATGAAAGTCGGATATCAAAGCCTTTATGTGAACAATCCATTCATTTGGAAATGGTTTGTCATGTTGCAAAATGACTAAAATCAACTTTCCAAAACCTATTGCAATAAAAATCAAAATGTACAATTCTGTTGAAATAGACAGTGCATAATTTCTATAAAATTGGTCCAAAAATGTGTACAACACACCCATTACAACGATGTTAGCAACAATGTCCAGGGCAACGGTACTTAGGGGGTGAAGTGTTTGATATACAACATCATGAAAATAGGCCACAATAGAAAGATGAGAGCTGTCATGAATTACAAGCTCACCAGGGGTCTCTTCTCTTATCAAGATATCTGACTTCAAAGGAAAATGCTTTTCTTCATCATTATCATTTTCATCATCATCATCACCGCTGCCTTCGTGTTGAGAGGAATTGTTGTTTGCCAATCCTTTTGATTCCTCTGCTACTACATTTTTTGTCAAAACTGTGTCAGTTTTGTCAGTGTCTTGATTGATATTTTTGACGAGTCTGGTTTGGTATTTGTCGTATTCTGTGACAACAGCTGCTAAAATTTGTGTGTAATTCCTACTGTTTGTTAATACCACAAGCCATAAATGATGAAGCATGAAAAGATATATAAAAACAATTGGTAGTGTCTTTAAATCAATGAAAACTACTGAAGTAGAAAAAAAGAAAAACTGTAGAAGTGTGTATGCTACAAGAGTGACAAAAGGGATCGCTACCAAAACAAATACCAGAATCACAAACCAGTTTTTGTGTATTCTCCCCCTGAGTCTTATCAACTTTACAAGTCGATTCAACACGAATATACATGGTAAGATATTTAGTAATGCCAAGGTTTCCATGATGAAACTAAGAGGGAAGAAAAGGACATATCTAAGGCATTTGTTCTTTATGATCCAACCAAGAATGTTTTCAAACAGCAAGGTTCTGAGAAGGAATTTCCAATAGCTGTCGTCTATTACCAATCTTAGACGATTAATGGCAATGTTTGATGTTGCCGTTGAGCTGGAGATAGCTGGCGCCAAGATTTGGCAAGCTTCTGGCAAATCGATCAAGCCCAGAAATGTGTCTGTATGTAGAAAGCCGCCCTTGTTGTAAATGTGTGTTGTAAGACCTGTGGTGGAAATGTCAGAATGATACATAACTCTTTTCCCACTTTCTGCAATACCTCTCCCCTGGTCTAATTTTGGAGCAAATTTCTTGTAAATTAATTTGATGATCCAAACTGAAGACAGACTAACAAAAAAGACAATGTATACCCAAACTGGAACCTTATCTTGATAGTCCCAGGCATTTTTGTACTCTACAAAGAGATTATAATGGACAAGAGTCAGAGTTAACAGGAAAAAAGTCACCATGCATGTTCTCGACTCAAAAAGCAGTGTTGTCTGCATACTACCTGCATCTGTTATCATGTAGTAGTCACTTTTTTTGTGAGTAAGTTTGTGATATACTGGGTGCACAGAAATTATCATTGTTAATAAGATTGGAAAAATAATCAACCACCAAGCGACATACAAAAGTGCCTTGTACAATGTTATAGTGAGGGGCTGATGGATTGGTTCGCCACACTTATAAGTACCATTGATCTTTTGACAGCATTTATGATCATGACTTGACATGAAATTGATAAGAGAAGTAAAGGTCATGTCAGGCTTTACGATATCGGTACAAATGAATCCATCTTTTTGTAGATTATCAGTAATTTGCTCTATGATAACTTCAACGCCTTCTAACACAGAAGAATTTAATAGATAGTTGGGTATATCTGTGTCTGTCATTTCACTTGATCCTTCAAGGAATTGGTCTATCATTTTGAATTTATCATCAAGTCCTACTTCTTCTAAAGTAAAAGCATTGTCATTGGAGCTGTGATGTACTATGTATGCCTGTATGAGGACTGTTGATGGAATCAAAGAAAACAGTCTATACCAATTGAAATGTGATAACAAGAATAAAGCAGACTCATCAGCTAGCCAAATTGCTAATGTAGTACTTGTGTCTTGTCTCTCGAATTCAAATAAAACAATTTTTGCTGGATCTTTGCTCAAACTAGATTTAGTAAAATCCTTTGAAGTTGGTTTGTAGTGTAAGCTAGAAACAGTACCACACTTTGTGATATTTTCTATGGCTTGTTTGGTATAAGTAGCAATATTCTTTGTTTTACTGTAGTGTTGAATGTCTACATTTTCTGGCAAACAGGTTAAGATACTGATCATAATGATGTCTGACCCAGAACCCATCGTTTTTTGCAGTTTGTTCTTCACGGAACAATGAAGACTTATTTCCCCATTACTGTTTACAAAAGGAGTCACTGTTTCCAGCAATGTAAGCTCATCTGGAAGGATGGTATCCTTCAGAATGTGACCCTTTGTCCCATTTTTATAGTCCACCATGCAATCGAAAGAGTCCAGGGCTATGTCTTGCCCTTGTGACTTTGGATATTGCTTTAGTTTGCATGTCAAAGATATTTGACTTTGTACAAGTTCTGAGAAAATACCAGTGTTTACATGGATGATCTTCACTGGAAGTACTTGTTTTCCAATGGCTTGGCCAAATGACAGTGATAGTCCAACATAGAACAGTAGTACCAGCAAAGAAATGTCAGCTTTTGCCATTGTCTAACTTTGAGAATTGTCCCTTTTCGCTGAATAGATTAAAAGGAAAGTAATTTCCAATATTGAAGCTTGTGGTGGCTTGTGTATTTTTTCTCAATGTGGTTTGGTATTTGTAGCTCTGAATCTGTAATAATTGATATTCTTATCGATGTGTACTTTAAAACTCTTCAGTGAAAAGCCCTAGGATAGAAAATAAGAAAAGATAATTTTAATCAGTGAATTGAAAGTCAAGAAGAGATAACAGTTAAACATTTGTAGCTAAAAATATCAATGATAGTGAAGCAAACATTAAGTTGTCTGTGAAAATGGACATGAAGAGAAGATTATAATGTTTTGTAAAACAATTACTTATGACTTATGATATAATGTACTTCTATACAAATAGATTTGCATCATAATAAGAAGCTACTTTTCATCAATATTTTCAGATTATATGAGAAATTATATAAAAATTACATTATTTTAGCAAACAGGTTCTGAAATGTTAATTACAAATATACTTAAATGTCTGTTCTTTATTTTTAGGGCCATTTACCTCCCAGTCCAAGGGCATCAAGAGGTGGTCTAGCAAGGTAAACTTGTCTGAAATTATTTTCAATTTGATCAACAAATACATGTATTCACATCTATGTGACTGGTCTAGTTTCATAATGGTGTTGGTGGAAAACTATAAAACAACATATTTTAATCTATATTTCAGGCCTACATCTGGGAGGCGTTCGGTAAAAATTGCAGAAAGCACAGAGCAAAAACTTCGATCAAGACTTCAACCTCTTATCGCACAGGCCCAGGTAATGTATAAGAGAAAAAATATTAACAAAGATAATCCAGAGTGATAACTGAGTGGGTTTGTCTAATGTTTTTTTTTTTTTGTCATCATGTACATGTATAGACAGTACTGTTTATTTAGTTTGATAGACTTATGTATTTTAATCTCAAGTGTAGTATTCATTTAGTTATTCAGAGTAGTGCAAAAATGTAAAAGCCTCATAGTCTTTAGTCATTTTTGTATATTATTTTTTTAGTAGGATTTGGATTCTATAAAATGCTTTATTCTATTTTATTTAAGTCTAACTTAATAATGTTTGACCTTTTTTATGCATAGAATGATTTCTGACTAGCAATACTTTGTAATTTATAAAAGAACTTTTTCTTCATTATAATGTGTTACATTCTGTGTGTTTTGTGTGTTCTAACAGTATCAAACCTTTCCTCTTTACTCTTGGATTTTGATTGCACTTCTTAGGAGCCAAACCCAGGATATGAGCAATATGAAGAACCCCTTTATGATGAGGAATACAATTACTATCCCCACCCTTCACACCTTGACAGAAGGCCTTCTCAACAATCTGTTCAAAGTGTATGATCACCACTTCTTCTTTCTGATAGAATTATGAAATCTTGAATAAAAGGCCTTCTCTCTGTACATCACTTTCAGTTGTTTTCAGTAAATTTTAGTAGCAAGGTCACTTAGATAGGGTCTAATTCTGAATTTATTTTCCCCCAAATTTAAATGTTGCCTTCAATATTATCAGATCTTAGAAAGTTAGCAAATCATTTTGGAGAACATTAGTTCTATGCACATGTTACATAGGAACCATGCAGAGAGGAGACCTGAACCACTTCTTGGTTATTGTAACATTTATTCAGTTTGTCTCATCAAATTTTTGCTTATTTCAATCTAAAGAGTTAATATATTTTTCTAGTTTTACTAAGGATTTAAGAATTTGGTTTATATTTTGGCTATCTAGTCTACTGTAGTAAATTAGTAGTAGTCATTGTTCATTGTGTTTTTTCTTATTTTTGATTTATTCTAACTTTTGTTTTTGCTTTACAAATTCATGAAAGCTTTTTCAAAATCTGTTACCTTTGCGCACAAGTTTGAATGTGTGTATATTTGTTTCTCTTTGTATTTCTGTTAAACTGATAATTTCTGTATCAGGTTGAAATGAATGCTGATACAATGGCAGAAATGGTCTTCCAAGAAGTGATGGAAGACACAGCGAGGGAACTCTCACGTTTAGAAGAGGAAGGATATGCTGAAGAGGAAGCCTTAGAAATGATTCACTTGCCAGATGTGTCAGCCATGATTCAGAGAATTCAAGAAATGGAGGCAAGTATATGAGTTAGAGAGTTTTATAGAACAAAAAAAAAATATGCAAAAAATATAATGAACAGTGCTGTACATCAAGAACACACAGCTTCTGTAAATACGAGTGACCCAACTTTTTTATAGAAATAATTTCACCTGTATGCTTACAAACGCCATCCCTTTTCACCACTTCGGTAGTCTTGTTTTGAATTTTTCCATCAGATATTAAATTTTGTGCACTTTGACAAGTATTTTGTTTGTGGAAAACTTTATTGGGTTTGTTCTGACATAAAAATTGTCTATAGTATCCTCATGTACTTATATTTTCAACTTATCAAATATTACACATATTCTGCTGGAAAAATTTAGAGTGAAGAGGAAGAAATTAGATCAAGGTGGGCAACCCTAGTGTATGAGGATGAACAGAGGCAGCCTTACAGAACAGCCTTCTTTGGTAAGGATGTGAAAAATCTTTATATATCTTGTGTATGTAGCTTTGTTAGGTCATTGAAGACCTAAGTTTTTACACTGCGCATACATTGGTATTAGATAAATGATTCAATGTTGAAACAAAAGTTTGAGGAAGATTTCCTACCTCATGAAGTTTTGACCTTTCCTAGGGGTCTTGGTCACATGAAAGGTCATTTGACTGTGTTTTATCATTATGTTATCAATATTATTAATGTCATCAGGTAGGAAATTTTCCTCAAACTTTTGTTCCTATGTTGAATAATTTATCTAAATATGGATCTTAGAACCAACAATATTTTCAACAACATAAAGGTATGTTCTTAACAACTAAATTTTGTTTTTATCTCTTTGAATGCTGTACATCTATATATAGTCATCGTTTGCAATGTTTATTTCTGTTCTTATAGATGCGGCACACAACGATCAGCCAGCTACACCCCCACCGATAGAAGTTGCAGCAACTTCAACCAATCAACAAGCTGGACGTTTTCCACAATATGAGTAGGTGTTATCAGATTAAATGTCTATCCATTGGTAATTTAAATGAAATATGTGCTTATATAGAAGGCCATAGTAAAATATGTGTTGTCATATGACTAAAAGAAAGTTATGTGAGTTAGGGAGCATTATGATATTTAGGTGAAATGCAGAACTGCAAAGATTACAAAAATATCCTACCCCTCATCTTCTGATTTTCTAATTCTTCCATTGCATATTTTCTAGGGAAAGAAATATAGAAAATGCAGACATGATTGTATTTACCAAGCCAAGGACCACAGTACCTGTCTCAAGACTTCAGCTGTCAAGGAGAGCTTCTGACCCAGAGGTAGCAAATCTATACAAAGAAGAAGTCGAAGGAGCTAAAGATGAGCCACTCTTTATTTCACTTCCAAAAAAGACATTGTCCAACATTTATGACTACAGTGGACGATTTCAGGAACATTTGAAAAAGACATCTACTCAGGCAGTGGGAAGATTCAACCCATGGCAAATTGTTGAGGAGTAAGTTGATTTCTTCATTGTTGTTTTATTGTTGCATGTAAATTTTGCTTTTTTAAGGCCATTCCCTTGAGCTTTTTGCATTTCTTAAAAATCTTGTAATAAATACAGATTTTCCATCAAGTAAGATTAAAATGAGTTTCAGATATAGCAGTGTATCTTTTAGAAAACGTTATTTCCAATAATTATTTAATTGAATTTCAATTTGGCATTTTTGATATCTACAGAAACTCTTTTCTGCATTGTGTATCTAAACTATCATGTTTTGCTAATTTACTTTGTACACAGACTCTAGTGCAACTTCAAATATTCGGAGCTTTCATTGCTTTAAATTCATATGATTCCTTACTGATTTTTGACTCATTCTTGTCTTTGTTTTTGTAGGGTTGCAGATGAAATTCTCTCGACCTGTACACTGGAAGTTGGCAAGGAACTGGAGGACATTAACAATGATATCGTGAATCATGTCTATCACTCTGAATTTACTCGCATTCCTTCTGACACAAGACTTGCAGAGGATGGTGCTTACCTTTCTGGGCTAGATAAACAAACTGGTGCAGTCATCCTTCCTAGTGACACAGCGAGATCCAATCCACAGGATTCAGAAAGAGAAACTTCTTATAACAGTGATTAGAAATCAAATTTTGCTCAAGTTTTATCAGAATCAATAATATGATCAAATTGTATAAGGAAATCTTTTAGCACTTTAAGTCTTATGCAGATGTTGCTATTGCATAGAGCTCTCTTCTGTCTCTATAATATTACACAGTGCTAAGGAAAGCTGTTGTGTTGCATTATAACATTTTGTTACTATTTGTTACCCTTACTGTGATATTTAAAAATGTACCATATACATTGTAGATATTGTAAAAAAAATACTTAAGTTTTATTACATGATGTATTTTGCAACTATTAATATTGTATTTATTTCAATTAACTTATATTTTAGAATGATATTTTTTTTCTTTCTTGAAGTCTGTGTAATTAAAGGAAGCTGAAGACAAATGATAAAAAGAAAGACTTATGTTCAACTTGTACCAAGATTTGACATTATTTGTCATGTTTTTATTGCAAAAGATGCACAACCTTTTTTTATAAAATGGACCTTTTAATGATATAGGATACTTGTTGATATAATTTTATGAGATTTGTCAAAATAACCACAGACATTTTAATATTAATTTACATTGCAAATACTTGATGCCAAATCTGAAAGACTTCTTCAATAATGCTATCATTTTACTTTTTTACATACATGAATTGATAAGTTTTTCGTTGCCTTTGTTAAATAAAGCATATTCGTCATGGATGCGGCTTATTTAAAAAAAGACAGGATAAAAACTTAAGAACAGGCTTTACAAATGGTCCAGTCTGTTGCAGAGTACCAGGAACTATCGTTAGACTAAAATCATTTATTAAATAATAACAGTTTTCTTGTGTATATAAAATACTTATGATACAAAATTAAAATATTTTCAATTCTTTGAGAATTACCAATATTACCTAACCAGCCTCCAAACTATGCATGGAAGTACATATGACAATGAATGATATGATTATGTAAAACAAAAGTTATATAAATAAAATATTATTTTCAAAATCTCAATGCTTCGATTATTGTTTTTTTAAGTTTAACACATTACTGATAAAATTCACTAAAGTAATGAATTATTCATAAAATACTAATGATGTAGCACCAGTTAAAATATATGTAATGGAAAACGAGATTTATGCCAGGAATAAGGAATTCTCCCTCAATTTTCAAAGGTGCTTACTCTTTCAACATATGCTGCATTATAGTTGATATACGTTCACCTGATTCTTAGGACTAATTTTAACCAATATGCATAACTTCTTCCATTAGATATGCAAAATTTGAAATAATAATATATGGGAGATAATAAAAACAACAATCGCTTATATCACAGCAAAACATTATATAAGAATTAAATATTTCTGATATGGTTAACCTACCTTCTCAATATATACAAAACTCTATAGTATTTACAAGAAATATGACAATGTACCAGTACTTGGACAATAGCAATGACATTTTATGTTACTATGAATCAGAAAATAGCACCTCAAATTCAATTACACAGGCTGTCAAAAGAAGGAAGAAAAACTCTCCCACTTGAGATATTATAGGCCTATTTGGGTTCCAATATCACAGATATTAATCATATGGCATTTCTGAAATGAGTTAAAAAATATATCCTGTTGTAATCTTTCACTAAAATTGCCAAGGAGAAACAACAAACTTGCATGTCACTTACAATTTGACTGGCAAACATTTCTGTGTGTCTTTGGATATCCGACCAATTGAAAAGAGATAAACTCATTAAAATATCAGGTTCATAATTCAGTCTCTGAAATATCCGAGATCTTCATCTGTGCTGTCTCCTTCAAGTAACATTTTCATTTCCTCTTCTGCAGGTTGCTTTTTACCTGGGATTCCATTTGTATATTTCTTTTTTGTCTTTTTCTTCCTTTGAAAACGTGGGAGGTATTTGGCTTTGGCTCGTAACAAATCTAATAATTAATAAAGATGTTAGAAATTATAAAAACTGACTGAAATAGAGTTCTTACTTTTTATTCAGGGTAAATAAAATGGAAGCAGCTGCCTTACATTTTTACAGAAATGTGTCATATAAAGTGTCTTGAGGGAACAGTGAAATAACAATTTTGCACTATGTTTATACCTAAACAAAACAGTTATTTTTTTTTATATATGGAGAGGTAAATTTTGAAGCTAAAGAAAAATTGTCCGTATTGTCATCTGTCAGTTATCACTTAATTATAACAAATTGTGAATATTCTTACCTTGGATAGTAAATTTTGGCCTTACAGTACCATTTCTATTGTGAAATTCACCTGTACCGTCATTCCAATAATAATCACTCAATTGAATATTTCTTTTTTTCCACATTCCACTATAGCAGACAGCACCAAATATCAAAAACATCAACAAACACAGACACATGGCAGCCCATGTACCTTGATTTTTGGATCTGGAAACAAACAAAAATCATGTCATATTAAAAAAAAAGTCATTGTCAACCAACAGGTGCCTTTAAACAATGCTTAGATTAAAAAATATGTCTAAAAAGAAGAGGGATCCGATAGGAAATCTGGAATAGGTTTATCTTACAGTCTGCTCCAATAAGATTATATATAACATATTTAAATGGATTGATAATATACTTTATCGTCCTACTTCAGGGAAATTTTCTTTTTTTGAAAATACACTGTACAGGTATAGCCAGTGCAAAAATTAAGAATAAACAAGAAATATATAGTAGGATTATACTTTACGAACATTAAAAGTACAGACTACAGTACATTACATCATGAGAGAATTGAGGCAAGGTTATTTCACAATTTGCAGTCCTAATTACCTTTTAAATAATGCTCTATTAGAATACCTAGAAAAGAATATTTTAACCAAAATACACATTAATTAGGTGAACAACACTTACTGGTTCATTTTGTTTATTTTGATCCATGCCAGCAATTCTTCTGAAGTCTTGTTTTGCATAAGATTCCCTGTGTTGTTATCTGCTGTCCATAGTCTTCTGGTCCATTTTGAGATCTGAGCTAGTTTTGTATCATCCTCACCTCCATCTTTCTTACTATCCTGTTCTTTTAATTTCTTTTGAAAACTTCTAACATATTTTGTAAAATTTAGGTTGGATAATAAGGGGACAGTATCAACGTTTTTAATGTGAGAAATGTTAGTAGAGTCTTTATTCTCTTGTAGAAATGTGGGTGTGTCTTGCAAGTTATCGTTGTGTTTTTTCTTAACATTGTCTTCTATCAGATCTTTAGATTCCGCTGTGTTCTGGGACAATAACTTATCTATCTCATCTTCATAAGAGGCAGCAGTCTGTACCTGCAGAAATTAACACATACCACCCTCATCATATTATTCAACATAATTCACTATGCAGATCTTTATTTTCCATTACTCCAAAATATTACAGTTGGTGTAATATGGAGAGTGATATCATATAAATATGGCCCAAGCAAAAAAGAGTAACAAAATTATCAACACATATGACAATAAACAATCTTATACATTTAAGTTTCAATAATATATTACATCTATAAGAAATAAGAAAATAAATCTAAAGAAAATGATCATGCCATACTAACCAAGTCAGTTTAGTAGATGAAGCAGAAAACCATATAAAAGGGGATACATATGGGAATTTTTGATTTAAAAAAATACACCATATTTCTTTTAATATTCAATTGACTTCAAAAATCAAATACACACCCTTATAATTGACGTCAGGCATAAAACACACAAGAGTTTGTTGACATTTGCACAACTCATCCTAACCGGAAAACGATTAATTTTACCTCTAGTTTAGGATCCGCATACTATATCGCGGAACAAAATATACACAAGTACACGTATGAAGAGGTGTAATGATATAAGTTTCTCTTTGGTTGCTTTTTAAAAAGGCCTTGATTGCTGAATCCTGATGTATGAAGAGGTGTAATGATATAAGTTTCTCTTTGGTTGCTTTTTAATAAGGCCTTGATTGCTGAAACCTGATACATCATCGATAAATATTAAGAATATTACTACATAACATGAAATAATTATAATTGTAATGTTCATGCAGAATCAATTATTCACCTTTGAACAAAGTTTTTAGAGATCATTTCTTATCTCATACAACTTTTCTGCCTTCACTAAAGAGGGGGGTGAGGGATTCTCTGCGACTTGGGATTCACCCTTTTGAATTGTTTGGGACTTGGGATTTACAAATAGAATTCCTTGGGATCTGGGTTTTACCTATTCTCTGGGACAGGGATATTTCAAATAGTTTGGGATTTGGGATTTACAATTTGAATTTCTTGGGATCTGATATATTTATGGGTGAATTAAATGGGATTGGGGTCAGAACATTTTGATTCTCTGGGATAAGGGGTTTTATGTGTGAATGATATGAGATTTTGATTTATGATTCTTTGGGATCTGGGATTAGGGTTTCAATTTTCTGGGATAATTCAAACTATATCTTAAGAAACAAGTGAGTGTCCTATTCCATACTGGGGGTGAGGGTGTGAGGGATTATCTGGGACTTGAGATTCACCCTTTTAAAATTGTTTGAGACTTGGGTTTTACAAATATGATTCCTTGGGATCTGGGATTTACCTATTCTCTGGGATTGGGATTCCCCCTTTTGAATTGTTTGGGATTTTGGATTTACCATTTGAATTTCTTGGGATCTGGGATTTATGGTTGAAAATGTGGGATTGGGATGAGAATTTTTTTAATTTACTTGAAATATTTGAATACATAAATTTCGTCTGTAAGAAAACTCAATTTGAGACTCAAATTAATGATCACAGGTACAAAAAAATTAGATTTTCCTTTTTTTTAATTATTTCTTTATTTCAAAAATATTCTTATCTCTGAAAACTTGAAATAGATATCTTCCATTTCAAATAAGGCATGTGAGCAAGTAGCAACGAATCAAAATCAACAATATTACTATTCACAGGCCCTCTAAAATAGAAAGATTGAAACAGAGAATTTTGTCATTTTATATTTCACAACCAGGTGGCGATGTCATTCAATGTTTATAATATGGCGGATGACAGTCATTGTAGTGGTCACTTGTCAACTCGAGAAATATTGTAATCCCATGTTTAACAAAGCAAGTTTCTAATGTCAGTAGGTAAGTAATGGGACTATGTATTCATTTTGTTGCAATAGTAGAGAATTTGTTATTGTTTCGATGTGAAGTCTGGCTTGGAATATTAGATATTGCCTATTTCATTACGGTTCACATGGAGCTTCAGCTTGTCACTTATTGTGGATCATAACGTGAATTTGTTAAAGTGGCACAAATATACTTGATATTTGGAAATAAGTGCCCAACTTGCACAACCTCATAATTTTTATATGCTGAATAACACGTTTCTTAGAGATCACACTCACTAAAATTCCAAATATTTTCCTAAAATTCACTCATGCATGTGAATTAATTCTTGACCAGCCTGTGCTAATTATTAGTTACAATGATACAAAATTGATCTATTAGAAGAACAAACGACATTCTGACATAGTTTGAAAATAATGGACATTATATGCACATCTAATAGAAGAATAGGACAAGTAAAATCCTGAGGGAGATTTGACTTGGACAGGCTAGCTATATATGCTATGCTGTCAGTGTCACAATGACTTGTAAAATTAAGGTTGAAAAAGCTGAATGTATATTTAGTTTGTGAGCTGACATCATTTTATACATGAACATTTTCATAATGTTTACATTGGCTTCAGTACTCCAATATATTGATTTTGGTGACATTGTAATATTATTTTTTTATTAATTTTTTTAAATATGTGGTATACATGTAAATATACTAGTATTTCATATTCAAATTAAAATATGATGTTGTTGGAACAGAAGATCATGTGATTCTTTCTTTAAATTGTGTTGGTCATTCAACACTTCTATTTCTAGTTGCTTGAAGCAACTGGAAGACTTGATCAGTAGGTACATTTTTAGTGAGGTATTTCATTTTCTTGGTTGTTAGACAAGTCAAAAGAGCTTAGCATGGACTTTCCAAATCAACGTCAAACACCCCTTTCTTATTTGGAACAAGAAACATTTTGTGTTGACTGTTGTGTATACAATGGCTTGGTCTATTTGTGATACATTAGACTGAATGTTTTTCAAACATTGTCCCCTGTTAAAAGTATACTTTTCCATTCCTGACATGTATTCATATCATTTATCTGGTTCCTGCTGGGTGTTTTTGCTAAATGTTTAAAATGGAAGCAAGATATCAGGTTTTAGACTGTGAAAAGCATTCATGATTGGTATGTGGTCACTATAATTATTCTATTTGGCTTTTCCCCACAATATAAACTGATTAAACCACACAGAAAGTCAACCCTCAACCCAAATCACCAAATGACAGTATATACAAAAGAAAAATGTAATAAGACAAAGAAGACCATTGCCCTTTGCATAAAAAAGGTGCAAAATATTCTGATGAAATAAAATAAATAACATTTAATAAAAAGAAAAAGTAATAAGATAACAATGTTCAGGGTTTCTCAAAAAGGATGAGAATCACCAAACATTACATTTCAAAATTTGATGTAATTTGTCATTGGAAAGTTTTTTTTGGTGTGTGTTTGTATAGAGGCAGAAGATGAAGTATTTTGTTTTGAAATTGCAGGCTTAGTGATGTTTTGCAAGATGAACCAACTTAAATTGACCTTTTCTTGAACTCAAATGATGTGTTACTCAATGGGAATTAGTAATATAAATGACCATTAAATGTAGGTAGTTTGATTTTAATTGTTTGTAAATATACAAGAACTTGCCTTTAGTGAACCACAGCATTGAAGCTGACTGGAGCATGATAACATCAACAAGGTAAGAATAGAATCTTAAAGGTGGTTTTAAAATAGCCTTAAAAGAAATTCAAAGTAACCTTTTATGAAGCAAGGGGTGATACCATATTTGTAGGAAAAGGTATAAACACCCATGTTGGTTACTGAATCAACAAGAATGGTCCAACTGCACCCTAGTATTTACATGTTTTTGTTATGATAGATCCCTCTTAATCTAGATCAAATGATTTCTAAGTGGATAATCTTCTTCACCCCAATTTCGATCATTTTTATATTGCACTCACACATATATACTGGTCAGGATTTGATGTTTGGCAGAGCTACATAATTTATGTATACTATACATATCAAATTTAATATTTCATATCAACATGATTCATTAATTCCTTGTATCTATATTTTAGGACATGTTGTTTGTTGCCTAGTGCTTGTTTCCAACCCATATCAAATTAGATACAAATACTGTACATATGCATATGTTGTTGTACAAGTAACATACATGTTGCACGGGTGTGGATAATGAGCAATTAAATCTTAATGAGATGCTATGAATCACCTTAACTTTACAGTATGCTGGTTTAGTTTATTGATGTACTACTATGTAGTAATACTCTGTTGACTTATTTTACTGTAACCTTACATGTACTGGAGTCAAATGTAAGAGAATATCACTTGGACAGGCTCTTTCCCACCAGACACGCAATCAAAATGAGGATCAACCCAAAGCATATGGTTAGTTATGGTAGCCCTTTTTGGTAAGAAAATACCAATGATGTTTTAAAATACAATTCATCAAATTGAAATGTTAAAGAATAGCTTTTATAAACAATTTTCATTACAAGGATTGTTCCACATTTCACCAAAGAAGCACAGTTTCTAGTAATAGTTTATTGATACAGACTCTGTAAGAAAAGTAGAAACTGGTAACTCCTTTAGTACACCATTTACCAACTTTGAGACTATCCTAATATGAAAATGCCCTCCGTTTTTGTACAAAGCACCATTTCTAATTGAGAGGTTTTAATGAAACCAAATGCTTGAGATAATACAGCAATACGTATCACTTTACCTGACCAGACTGATATCTGATACCCCCCATGCATTGGTGGACTGGGAACAGTTCTGGACACTGTGGTCCAGTTATCTACACGTACAAGACCCATATCACCTTACAATTTTAAATGAAGCATGAACATTCAGAATGCTATTAACTGTTGATTAAGTTTTGGATAATCTAACCATACAAAGGATATATATATTTTGAAACAGTTCTGAAATCAGCACAATCAACAGGCTTTGAAATTCAGCAAAGTCATTCAGTTAAAAAACAATATGCTTGTTGCCTTCATTAAATATAAATATGAAAACAAAGATTCTTGAGTTGTAATACAAATTGTAGAACTTTTAGAACATTCCAATGATAGGTCAAATTTCTTTGAATAAGTTCTGGAATAAGAATTTAGAAAAAAATAATAAAAATAGAAAATGAACAGTGTAGTCTATGTAATATAGACTAAAGTAATATCACAAATTATTCATCATATTTTATGATATGTCAATGTCTCATTCTTTTATTACTTGGTGGATTTCTACTTCTCATTCCATAGACCCTTGCCAAAAAACAACCAGTCCTTTATATGTTGCTGATGGTTATTTCTTCACTGAGTGGTTTGAAGTGTCATTAAAAACAAAATAGAGGTTTGAGAGAATAGGTACAACTGTAAGGCTTTGCTCTTACTATTCTTTCATTCCTTGTTCAACTATTTTGTCCCTCACATTGATTTAATACTACATTAAGGTGCTAATATCAAGATGTTGATCTATTGGATTTTCAGACAAAATCATGTGACTCGTAAACTTGATCTAAGAAAAAAAGTCATTATTGATCAGTACATAGTCAATATCATTTGATTTATCTTTACTTTTTCTTTATTGCTTCTATTACTTCAATGTCAATATCTTTTTATGTTGTCATTTGTTGTGAACATTTTTGCCTGAACAGACTTACAACAGTAGATTTCTGCATACTGTTGAAGAAACAATCATGTTGTACCAAGATGTGATTATCAATATCGAGATAGCATACTTTTCAGTCCAATAAAACGTTGTAAACATGTGATAAACTTCTGTTGTAAGAATTCTTTTAGTATATCTTTTGGTGAAAGCCATATACATGTACTGTTTTTTATTTCAATTATTCATAGAACAAAATGCCTTGTTCTTCACAGACAATTATGTTATTTGTGTCAGTAAAAGGAGCTGTCATGTCATGTCAGAATTGCTTTGATAACAAAATGAAATAGAGATACTGAACTTAGTACTAAACAATAAATGCAAAAGCATGACATTTCATACATACCAAGTTTGCCTATATGTATCATTCTTATTCATGTAGTCTCATTCTATAGTGACAAGTGATATGTGACTTTTATTTTAATTTGATATAATTATGATATATTGAATGTTATTTCAGGTTAACTTTATGCTATGATGATATGCACTATATAATATACAGTTGAATTCAGAGGAAAAGGTTTTTCCCTGAATCCTAAATCACAATATCACAAACATACAATACATTTATGAATGCAAGGAGCGTTCTCTCTGTATGGTTAATGATTAAGTATAGCTCTTACTCTTTCATTGAAATTAAAGAATGTTTACAATGCCCATATAAGGAAGGAATTTCAGGTCGCATGGCTGGATGCCTTTAAAGATTTTGACTAAGGTTCATATCCTATATGAAATGACCATATGACATAAGGGTGAAGCTCGTAGCCTGAATACCCGAGGTATAGTGTACATGTGTTTGTTCTTTTTTTGTGGTCTTCAGCAATGGATATTTTAGAGAGCTAAGTGTAAAAGCCAAATACGCAGAGCAAACATCATTATTCAGTTGTGTCAAGTATGTTTTGGTTGATTTTCTTTGGCTTCTTACATTGATTTGAAAATGTAATCACAGCTTGGTTGAGGTTCAGTATAATTTTTACTGTATAAGTCATCATTTCTTAGTTGGTATCCTGATACAAGGGTGAGTCTTCTCTTTCATGTTCAGCTGTTTATCCATTTATTTTGGTTCCTCTTTTATTTTGTTGTTAGTCATTGGAGTAGAATATTGATTTGGGGTGAGTATTCATTTAAAGATGGATATAGCACACATTGGCTGAAGCCTGAAAACAAAATATTATAGTTCCTGCTCTTTCTGGCAATACCAAAGTGAATTTGGTGTATATAAAGAATTCATGTCAACTGTGCTGTTGGATTACTATACATACTCTTATGGTGGCAGGCTTATTGTCCATGGTTCTGTATAAGTGCTATAAGTGCTTATTAAAATATAATTTCTTCAATTATTCAAGATTCATTGGATACCATCTTTGTAATTGTTGAAGAAAGACTTCATATTTACAACTAATGACATTGCTTGTTTGTGGATCAGTCTCTTACATTGGAGACATTTACATTGGAATCCACCCAGTAAGTTTATACAGTCCACAGTACATGTATATCATAGGATATAGCGTAGACCTGTTGGGATCAAAGAAACATTTATCAACTAGACTTTCAAGTTTCAGGTTTGACCCTAAAGCACTTCTTTACTTTGGCATGTATAATGTGTAAAGAATAAAGATCTCTTTTGTCAGGACAAAGTACAAATGCACATAATGCCATATTCCCACTATTTTTTTTCGCTGTAAACAGGGCATGCTCAATTGGTAGAAGGTGTCGCTACCAAAGAGTATTATTTTCTAAACTGTTTACGTCCTGTCTTAAATTTGATTTAAGAACCATTGTTGGAGAACCAAATGACTATTCTATGATCAAATGTAATGGAAAACATATATCAGGTACATGTTATACTGCCACAATGTCATTTTTGGTCTTGTTTATGGGTCCAGAGAGAAAAAAATACAATCACACCAACAGAGAAATATCTTTATTGTATTTTGTTTATATTAATATTGTAATGAATTGTACTGATCGGACT
>JAVSBT010038895.1:0-35529 GCA_033118115.1 Pharyngocirrus eroticus
ATGCAAAATATGAATGGATTTGGCTGACCCCCATGTTCCGCCCACTGCCTGGTTTTCTCATGCAGTCCTTCTTAAG
This sequence comes from Pharyngocirrus eroticus, assembly GCA_033118115.1. Lineage (NCBI taxonomy): Eukaryota > Metazoa > Annelida > Polychaeta > Saccocirridae > Pharyngocirrus > Pharyngocirrus eroticus. The sequence continues at coordinate 77 of JAVSBT010038895.1, forward strand.
TTGTTGGTTTTACGTTGCTATATTATTGTTCTATATTTTGCAAAAAAAGAGGAAATCGCATATCATTACAAAATCTTTTTACTTATACAATTGGATACAGTATTTAGAAGTGTGTAAAGAATTTACAATATCATATATCATTAGCTTATTTGCATTGAAAAAAATTGCAATTTCTCATGAATGATCATACATGTATGTAATAGTCAAAATATTGGATTAATGTTTTATAAAAGGTGTCAACAAAATGCGAACAGATAGGTAATCTTTTAAGATTCTTGAATAGTGTTTGATTAGTAATTTTATTTTGTACAATATTACCACTCATACACATATGAATATATCATGTTTTTTTCTTCTGTAATTGTAATTATTCAGTAGAGTCATTGCATATGGACACCCATGTATCAACGTTGCTGTCATATTAGTTTGCTAAAGCAGTCATATATCTTGCAGAATTTTAGATTTAATAGATTGAGTTTGTATTGTAATTCAGTAGTATTTTTTACAAATTAGAAACTGAGTGATAAAAGTTAATGCTTTGTTACGTAAGACGTAAGAGTTTTTGCAAGATGATATAAATGGCTTCAATTGATTCCATTTCAGTGGTAATTTCATTTGAAATTTGAATATTCTTGGTACTGTTCTATGTACTGCAATGCAGTCTTATATAAATCCTTGTACTGGTCCTGTAAAAAGAAATAAAGAAAATACTTTTATTAAAAGTATTGCATTTTAAAATCTAAAAATCTACAAATAATTCCCGGTTTTTTAAAAACCTATTCTGGTAATTTAAAAAATGTTTTTTATTTACAATAAACTGTCATAAATCCAGGAATTTGGTTTACCTTGCTTTGTAGGAACTCAGGCCTTGCCATCAGCGTTTGTTTTGTTATGTTAAAGATGTCAACTTCTTGTTCAGCATTGATCATATCAAACATCCATGACACTACAGCATACATGCCTGACTTCATACCACCATCACTAGAAAAAATAACAAGTCAACTAAAGTTGTTTTCCAGAAAATACATACTTTTGATAGCATTTCCTTAATACTTTAGGGTTATAATTATACTTATTTATACTATCATTACACAGCCTTAAAGGCTATTTACTAAAAAATGGATGTCATTATTACAATAGTAAACGGTAAGTCAAGAAAGAAGTAGAATCAACAGGAAATATTTTACTGAAAAATATTCAATTCGATATAGGACCAATAAACAAGTATAGTAATTTGTCCCTCTAACCACTAAATTGCAGTTGATAAATTACTTGTGCAATCCTAACAAGGAGGATACATTTTTCAGCTTAGTGTGTATTTGAATACAGTATTCAGAACCCCTCAATACAAAGTCAGGACATATGGAATGTTTTCACATACACTTTTTCTTTATACATGCTCATCATGACAATGTACATGAACAATTTCAATTCAAGTACTGTAGGCTACGCCACACAGGCTAAAAGCAACACAGGAACACATGTGAAAAATACCACTCATACTGTGAGCGTCTCATATTTGTATAAGGATTCTCATTGAGTAGATTTTGTATACATCCAAATACAATAGGATTAGAAAGATAAAACTCTATCATCAGTCAATGTTATTGTTATTTTAGATCTATATGAAAACTTAGATTTATAAAACAATCTATTTGGGTTTGACAGACTTTTTTTTACATATAAACTCAAATGATATTCCCTCTTTTACATAGCAGTTTAAAAAAATTCTACAAAGTTCATTTTTTTTGCAGCTTATTCGAAGTAACGTTTTCTTTGTATGGTCAATAGTTGAAGATAATGATTAATGCTTTTATAAACTGAACAGTTAGTAGGAAGAATTTGCAAACGACTTGTTTGTATTCAACTTATTTAGGTACAACAAGGCCATGCTTTGTATTACCAAAGATTACTTTTTCAAATATGAATAAAAGGATTGAGACTCAAAGTATATCATTTTATGTTTAATATGAAATCTTAAAACTAGTTGGTTATTGATTACTCATAGTGTAAATCCATGTAATGAATACAACATAGAAGTGTTTACATACAGGCATTGAACTGTGACAGGTCCTCCTTTTCCGTTTTCTTGTTGCCATTTCTGTACATTCTCATAAAGTGTGAATAGGGTGTTTATATTTCCAGGTTTCCATTCATGTTCTGGCCAATCAGTGGTCCCTGTCAGTAAGACCTTTCTTTCAGAGCCTTGATAGGATAAAATTAAATGTCCATTGATAACGTTATCTTCTTTGGTCAGTTTCGTCCTGACAATTGTATAGGGTCCAGCAATTATTTCACTGACTTCACTCGCAGGCCAATAGTCACAACTTCTGAAATCTCTTCCCTGAAAGTAAACAGTAGTTCATTATGTATAATAATCGTGTATGGTAGTAGTGGAATGGTTGAAAATGTTAACATCTAAATCAATTATATCCAACATAAACATTTTATTACAACAAAGCTAGAGTATCATAACCCCATTGGTGTGGTCTAGTTACATAGAACTGCAAATATAAAAGGTTGACATTTCAGGTTTGAATTTTGAAAAAAAAAAAAGATTCTCTCAAAATCCTTATTACCCTGTAGTTGCTAAGCATGACTATAACGTTAACGTTGTAGTCATACACCATTGTCCAAAAGTCAACGATGGTCTCTTGTAAAGGAAGCTGTGTCAGCATCATTGCTAATTTCAAATCATAGCCCTGAAATAGAATTATAATAAACAAAAAAGTCAGATCATATACTTAATGACGATGGCTATTATGGTAAAATATAGTCTGTATACTCAATCTTTAACAAGTATTCGTATACAAATATATGTCTTACATCTGCATATACAGCATTTATATAGTTATTTCTTCCTTGGACTGCTGTCTTTAAAATCACACGCATGTTATCATCTAAAATGGGAGAAAATAAAGAACGTCTGCATTAATCTAAATAAATGGTATAAAAAGTTCATAAGATATTCAGGCAACAACACACATTCCAATATTCATAATACTTAGCATTAATTGGTCTTACCAGGAATGTCACTGCCTTTTCTGTTTTTATTTTTATTTTCAGGCTTTTGACCTTGAACTTTCTTTGCCTCTTTTTGATTTCTTTTTCCTAACTGTCGCAAAAGCTGAAACAAAGATTAGGCAATATTTCAGTGGTGCAAAATTGGGAAATTTTTTACTTAGAATTATTCAAATGTGATGCACAATAACAGAAAAAAATGAAATAATAAGATAAAATGCAAAGAAACCCCTATATGTACCTCAAATTGTTTTTCCACTTTTGACATTTTAAGTGGATTTGAAATGTATGTAGACAATAATCCACATGCAATGGTAGTGTCGTCATCAGCTAGCTCTTCAAGGTCACCACCAGATGGTGATGTTGTTCCAAGGTTATCTATCCCATCACCTGTGTCACCATCCAATCTTTCATATAGATTAAGTTCAGTGTATTCACTGTCAACAGGCAAATCTATTATTCAAGAAAAGGAAGAATATACCAGTGGGAATAGTTGTCAAATATTTACTGGACAAATATTTACCATCCCAAAATATGTTTAAAAATCATAAAGTTTGAATGACCTGCTGTATTGTTTTTAGTGTAGATATTGTCATCATCAACGTTCTCAAAATCTGGCTCATCTTCACGATTTTGCCTCCTTTTTCTAAAATAATATAAACATAAAATGCCAAACTTGTGTTTTATCAAGATTTGTTTTTGGTTTTTAAAGGTCAATTACTATCTGTTTAACTGCAAAAATGATTATTGCCAACTTATTTTATTCAAAACCTTCTATAGTCTACAGGCTCCAAACAATGTTATTTACATGTTGACCTTGGGGAACATTTTTAAGGGGGCGAAACAGGTTCAACTCTGTTACCAACAGTTTAAGTTTGGAGCTCATTTGCTACTTTCAATACACATTTTTGACTAGTTAAAGTATATATTTCTGGTTTCAGCACTTTATTGTGTATCTATCCATATCAATGATAGGTCAATTTCCCTAAAACAAAATATTTAAAAAACCGAACTAGTTGATATGTTGAAACTTTTTTACAAAAACTGAATCAACTCCTTCAATTCTTTAAATATCTAGATACAATAACAATCTAAATTAAGAACACAATTATAGCTTCAAAATCGTGTTTTTATATCTAAATGTTGCTGTTCATTGTTTTTAATTAGTTCCAGAAAGATACAAAAATGGACCAGTTTTTTAACCTTTTATCAAAAAAATCAAAATTTGCTCAGCAGCTAATAAAAAAAAAGAAACGGCAACATTTAGATATAAAAACACGACTTTGAAGCTATAAACTTGCTCTAAATTTAGATCATATTTGTATTTTTAAATTTTAAAAATTGAAGGAGTTGATTCAATTTTTGTGAGAACTTTGTGATTTTTGGATTTTTTTAGGGAAAAATTAATATATTTCAATTTTTTCTTCAGGTAATTGCTCAAGAAAAAAGTTGTGGTTCTGAAAATATATCATATGGTTTGGATTTCTCCAATACTTTAGGGCTGCAAACTATATAAAGTGAAGCTGTTTCGAGCCCTAATGGAGTTCTGTTTTGATTGTTTTGAATTTTTACGTTTCATGTTTTATCAGTGTAATGTTAATTGGTTTGATATGTGGTTATATGGTATCACAGAGACCAGAAATTACTTGGAATGATATCCACTAGGCACTGACATACATAGGTTCTTACCTTAGCACAAAAATGATAACAATAATAATGATTGAAATTACTACAAGAGCCCCAACAACACCTCCTATCATTGGTCCAGGAGATCCTTGTAAGGAAGAAAAAAAGAGAGAAATAATCTTTGGCATTGGCAATATCATATATAAAAAAATGTTTGATCAATTTCTAGTGTTTCATTTCTTATTGATTTTACATTTTTGTCCAGATGATGGTCCATCCACACCGAATGGTGCAGCAGTGGTTCTTGTATCTGTACAAACTCCATTTTCTGGATTACATTCTTCATAGGATTCACAGGTACATTGGAGATTACAGTTTGGACCGTATGTTTCTGGACTGCACACTATAGTTATAAGAAAAGTGAGAAGAAAATATTGCTTTAATCATCTCATTGTTTTTTCAGAATTTCTGAAAAACTGATTGATATATTTTTAACAGATACATAATTTACATGATTCGAATGACAACGATAATAAAATCCCCAGGAGATTTGTGATGGTTGCAGGATACTGACCTTGAAGACACTTGTCCCCCTCCCATCCTGCCTTGCATCCTTGATCTGTGCAATGTCCTGTCACTTTGTCACAAATCTCATCCACACAGTGACCACAGGGATTGGTACAATCACCATATGAACCATCTGTACATTCTACATGATGCATACATGAAATCAAAAAGTAAAATTAAAATGTAAAATACAAACGTAAAATTAAAGTATCCTATCAAGACATTTCAGCAATTTGTACAATCTTAGAATGAGCAATTTAGTTTTTAGAAATATAAATAATTCTTACCCGTTTCACATTTTGTTCCTTGATAACCAGGTTGACATAGTATATTCTGACATTCTCCTGTTGTGATGTCACATGGTTGTGTTAGACAATGACCACAAGATTCACAGCCACTACCATAAAAACCCTCAGCACAATCTACAATAAATTGTGGAGAAATCCTTTGTATTATAAATGTTTTACTATGATTCAATACAAGGGACCAAATATATTCAAGGCTTGGTGTATTTTTGGAAATTGCCTGTATCAAAATGCTAGTGCAATAAAGTCAATATTAGTGAATAGAAATGACACATAATAAGGAAACCTTTTTCATTTTCATGAAAGCTCAAACAAACAAAAAAAGAATATTTATGTGATAGTAAATTATATAACAAAAAAAGGGTGTATCTAAAAAAAAGATCTTTTCATAATTTTTGCCATGGTTTGCAAAAGGGATCTGATAATCATTGAAGTACACATATTTAGCACAAGTTTATTTACCTTGACACATAGGTCCTTGGTATCCTTGTTGACATTCTCCATTAGGACATTGCCTAGTCTCTTTATCACATGGTATATCATTCAAACAAAGACCACAACTCTCTGTACAGCTAGAACCATATAAACCATCCTCACATACTGAAATTAAACAAAATGTGTAGGTCATAAAATGACTTGCTATATTGCTTATTTGCCCGAGGTGAAATTAAAGGAAAGAAAGCTACATGTACTCGTCTTCAATTTAATACCCACATACCTACCTTGACACATAGGTCCTTTGTATCCTTGTTGACATTCTCCATTAGGACATTGTCCAGTCTCTTTATCACATGGTACATCATTCAAACAACTTCCACATTTATCTCTACACGATGAGCCATATCTACCATCCTCACATGCTAGTAAGACAATTATATTTATTTGAATATTATTATGTACAGTATATGGAAATACAAAATAATAATTTGTAAAATGATACTTATCGTCAGGTCTGTGATATTCAATTTTTACAGTTGTCCATTGTAATATAACATGTAAACAATAAAGGAAGTTTGCATACAGTGATCTAATCGAATTGGATAGTCAATCAGTTACCTTTACAAATAGGTCCTTGATATCCATCCTGACATTCTCCATTTGGACATTCTCCTGAACTTTGATCACATGGTTCACCACTCAAACAGAAACCACAGTTACCATTACAACTTGAACCAGATCTACCATCTACACATTCTGAAAATATTCACATAAATTGATAAGATTAACTGAAATTTTATTGGCTTTTTTATAACTTGTATGTCAAAATCTTAATTAAGTAAACTTTGAAACATAACTCAAGTAGTTCATTCAAATGACAACAAATTGACTGAATAATTATCCATGTATTATGATTTATTAAAGAATATTAAACCTTGACACATTGGTCCTTCCCATCCAGCATGTTGACATTCTCTACATTCACCATTTCCTTTATCACAAGGTTCACTATTGATGCATTGACCACAGCCTTGGTCACAATTGGTACCATACTGGTAGTCAGTGCATTCTGAAATATAGAATATTCTGGATAGAGTTGCAGATTCCATTTCAAGGAATCTATATTTACAATTGTTTTTATTGACATCAGCATCAATAAATGAAATGTTAGTACATTATAACAGTTTTACATATAAAATTAAACTGTCAATGTAGAAGTGGCTTTACCTATCTATAATTATACATGTTGTTACTTTTTATATGTCAATATTATGATAGGGCTACTTAAGTAGTGGTAAACGTGGTATGAGAGAGCTTTTATGGCAAGGTTTCATATATTAAAAACAAAACAATTGTCTACTCATATATTTTAAGTAGGAAATTTACAATTCTATCTGCCTGGACAGATATAAGCTTTACAGAGAGCTTCCAGACCTTTGAATTGACCACTGATCAAACACATGTTGCATTCATGTGATTTATTAAAATCATGATTATGATAGTAAGTACCTTGACACATAGGTCCTTTGAATCCTTGTTGACATTCTCCATTAGGACATTGTCCAGTAGTTTGATCACATGGTACACCATTCAAACAAAGACCACACTCATTACTACAAGTTAAACCATATCTACCATCCATGCATTCTAGATTAAGAAAAATATATCAATTTGACCCAGAGTTTAGATTTTGTATAACAGATTTTCTGAATTTTTATTTTACCTTTTAAGCGTTATAAGAGATAGTAAAAATTTACAATATAATATTTCAACAAAGGTTTTGAAACATGAAAAATACATGTTACCTTTACACATAGGTTTTTTCCATCCATCATCTTTACATTCTCTGCATTCACCATTTCCTTTATCACAAGGTTCACTGTTGATACAATGACCACAGTCTTGGTCACACTTAGACCCATATTTTTCATCATTGCAATCTGAAATTCCATTAGTTATTTTGACACATTTAGAGGATGTAAGGTCAAATAAATAATAGTTAAAAAAAAAACCTGTCGAGGTTTTATGACTTATGCACATATCATATTAAAAAAAATCCTACTTAATTAAATTGCATGCAGCTTGACTGCTTGAGCTTATGATTCTAATTATCCTTGACAGCCTAGTAAGAGTTTGAATTTTAGATAGTGCCAATGAATGTTGATATAACATAGCAAAATACAATTTCTATGATTGTCTGAATGAAACAATCTATATTAAAAAATAATCTAAAACTGTATGATTATTATTTAAATTTCTTATTTTTTTAATGGTTTAAAATATATCATAACATTGTTTCATTCAATGTTTGTCTGTGTTGAACTGTAAGATCTACCATCGTACATCATGCTTCTAAAAAGCTTCAAGCGTGTTATAAATTTGTAATACTTTCTTTTGCAGCAGTAAACTTCAACATTTATATAATCTCTGGCATTGTAAGTTTTTTCACGTATGGTCAGTATCTATTTGGCCTTTCGAAAGGTTGCTTCAGGATCAAGATGAAACGTACACAGAGTATGATTGCACACAAAGTATCGTGAAGCCTGCAGTCTCTCATATGCGAAATAGCTCATTGTCATTAATATCTGGATTCTTACCTTGACACATAGGTCCTTTGTATCCTTGCTGACATTCTCCATGAGGACATTGTCCATTAGCTTTATCACATGCTGCACCATTCAAACAATGACCACAATCTTCATCACAAGTTGAACCATATCTACCACCCACACATTCTGATTAATACAATAATTACGTGAAATGTATTCAAATAAACGCGATGAAAGTTCAATAATCAGTCTGAATATTATTATTAGAATAGTTTTACATTGACACATAGGTCCTTTCCATCCCTCATGTTCACATTTACCATCTCTGCATATTCCATTTCCTCTATCACAAGGTTTACTGTTGATACAATTGCCACAGTCTTGGTCACAATTAGAACTGTACTTGAAATCTATACATTCTGCAATTTCATTGATAAGTCTTTTTTTAATAACCCTTACATTGGAACATTTTGAGTAAAATATTTCAAAGGAATGTACGTGTTAATGTATAATATCATAATCATATAGCATTCATATTCAAAACCCTACCATTACACTTAGGTCTTTTATATCCCTGTTGACATTCTTCATTAGGACATTCTCCAGTCTCTTTATGACACGGTATATCATTTAAACACATTCCACATTCATTTCTACATGAAGACCCATATCTACCATCCATGCATTCTAGTAAAACAATCAGAATCAGTTGAATACTTGTATGTACAAGAAATGAAAACACAAAATCATACTTGGTAAAATATGGTAACACTTTAGATTAAATGTATCATTTAAAATAAGAGAAATGGATGTGTCACTTAGACATTCAAAGGATTCAGATAAGTCTTCTGCACAATTTTTAACCTTTTTATACAGGCCACTTTTATAAATATTTTGTCTATGACTGGAATACTGATTTGAAATGTATATTTGCTGTCAAAGCTGTTGGGGCCTTGACTTTCCATACTTTATTGTTTTTATACCATACCATCCAAATTGACATTCTGGGAGATAAATCGTTTTTGAAATAAAGTATAACTATAAGTATTGATTTATTTTCAAGACAAAAACATGTTGATGGATTTTCGACAATCTTACGATGTAATTTTTCGTTTTTGTGTTACTAAGTTTTTTTGTTGTTGAAACGTATTCAAAGATAATAATCAAATGTTTGTGTAATCGTTGTCTTTAGTTAAAAAAAGTTAAAATTGAGATTTCTTATTCGCAAATTACACAAATTGATTTACTCGTAACTAACAACCAAGTGATATACACTTACTACATGTATGTGTCAAGGTATGAATACAAGGATGCAAAATATCAATTTATTTTTATTTTTATACTAATGTTTTTTTTCAGGATTTCTCTTTATAAAATGTGAGAAAGATCATTTTCATGATTGGGTACAAGTCATTTTAAAATCTCTATTGGAGTTTAACATGGGAAATCTGGTCAGAACAGGCTTAAAATTGGCAATTTAAATTCGCTGCTTGTGATTTCACTCCATAAAAATACACAACAATAAAAAATAAACAAATAATATTTTCCACAACTTCAAATCAATTCCTAATTCTAACCTTTACACATGGGTCCTTTCCATCCTTCATGTTCACAATTTCCATCTTTGCATTCACCATTTCCTTTATCACAAGGTTCTCCGTTGATGCATTCACCACAGTTTTGGTCACAACTGGAACCATACTTGTAATCAGTGCAATCTGAAAAATCGTTGATGTTATTCTAGTTTAAAATAAAACTTAGTCCGAATATGATAGTAACTATCCATTTTCGGACTAAGTTTTATCTTAATTAATTTAAAATTGTCAGATGGTGCTGGATTATTCTAATTTTATATACTCTTATCAAGCAATATTACAACACAAAATCATACTTGGTAAAATGATATTCAAAACCCTACCTAGACACATAGGTCCTTTGTATCCTTGCTGACATTCTCCATCAGGACATTGTCCAGTCTCTTTATCACATGGTTCATCATTCAAACAATTACCACAATAGTCTCTACAAGTTGAACCATATCTACCATTCCTGCATTCTGCAGAGTAGGGAAGCATACCATGAAAAAATTAACTATAGAATTACAGAACAGTTATTCCATGAGTGTATGAATATAAATTAGATTCTGAATATGATATTTTTTTGTGAAATTTACACCAGCCATTTTTTTGCCCCATTATGAAGTATAGGGTTAGACCCTTAGACATTTTGAAATTTGTGGTATTTCTATGAGAAAAAAAAGTAAATCGACCACTGAGCCTTGTTCATTGACTACAACGTTCTATAGCTACAAAATGAATTTTACACTTGTAGTAAAACAGAATACCCTGCTAAGAGATTTGTAACAAGATATTCAATATGAATAAAATGCTCTAATATGAACGTTTTGTAGTTTATCGTGACAAATTCCATATTCTGTGCATTAACAATCATTCATTTTTATCATCAGTTGAAAAGTCAACAAACTTATTCTGTAAGTAAATATTAAGAGTTATAGTTCAGGCTATCGCTTTGTCGAAAAAAATATGTTGAAATTTCAAGGAGAATTCAAAGTTATTATAGCACTGTGTGTCATATTTAAGTCTTGGCTTTGATTGTAACAAAAATTCTTACCTTGACACATAGGTCCTTTGTACCCTTGTTGACATTCTCCATTAGGACATAGTCCAGTACTTTTATCACATGGTACATCATGCCAACAATTACCACACTCAGATCTACATGATGACCCATATTTACCGTCCACACATTCTAAAATAAAAAAAAAAAAATTACAAGTATTTACTACCAACGCATACTTTGCATAGATCTGACTCTATTACATAGATTATTTCGATAAGAACTATTGTAACACTTTAGATTAAATTATCAAAAGAGAAATAAATGTGTCACTTATTTTAAGTTGCAGATCACATTATCAGATCTGTCTCTCTTTACTTTCAAAACAAAATGATAATGATAATAGTTAGGCCTTTTTAAGGCTAGTAAACATTCAAGGTTAGACATTCAAAGGATTCAGATTAGTCTTCTGCGCCATTTTTAACCTTTTTACAGACCACTTTTCTAAAAAAAAAAATTCTATAATTGGAATACTGATTTAAGATTTATATTTGCTGTCAAAGCATAACGTCTTGTTTTTATTATCTTACTATCCTGAACGGGTCTAGAAAAGGCCAAACTGATAAAGTATGCAACCTTTACAAACCTTTACACAATGGCCCTATGTATCCATTATGTGCACATGTCCCATCTCTGCATTCACCAGTTACTTGATCACAAGATTCACTATTGAAACAGTCACCACATTCCTTGTCACAATCAAAACCATACCATCCAAATTGACATTCTGTAAGATAAATCGTTTTTGTGTTACTAAGTTTTTTTGTTTATTTTTTTTGTTGATGAAACGAATTAAAAGTTAATAATCAAGTGTTTGTGTAATCGTTTTCTATAGTTACAAAAGTTATAATTGAGATTTCTTATTCGTAAATTACACAAAATTATTTACTCTTACGTATTAAACTTGTACTCGTAAGTTCAAGGATGCAAAATATCAAAAACATGTTTTTTTAAAAATTCTTATGGTGTCAAAATATTTCTTTTTTCAAGATTTATTTTTATAAAATGTAAGACAGAGCATTTCAATGATTGGGTACAATTTTGATATATGAAAAAAAGTCATTTTGAAAATATCTACGGGAATTTAACATGGGAAATCATTTCAGAACAGGCTTCAAATTGGCAATTTAAATTTGCTGCTGGTGATTTCACTCCATAAAAAAAACATAACAATAAAAACAAAACAAAAAATATTATCCACAACTTCAGATCAATTCCTAATTCTAACCTTTACACATTGGTCCTTTATATCCAATACTTTTACATTTTCCATCTCTGCATACACCACTCACTTTATCACAAGGGTCACCATTGATGCATTCACCACAGTTGTGTTGACAGTTGGAACCGTATTTGTGATCAAAACAAACTGCAAAAATCAAGGTTGTCATTCTAGTTACATATCATATTCTTATCAAGCAATTGTTATGACAAAGTATTATTTTGTATACAATTACCCCTACCCATCCTTATATTCCAGATGATGAGAGAACGTAAGAAACTGCCTATTCCTAACCCCAAATCCGAAAGATTTAAATGTCTGACGGAAAATTGTATTACTTTATTTACAACTATTTGAAGACATTTAATTTTGTAAAGTTTTATGCATTCTGTACCTTGACATAGTGGTTCCATGTATCCATCATCACATTCCCCATTACATTCTCCTGTAGTTTTATCACACGGACTACCATTAGCACAATGACCACAGTCTGTACATTCATCACCATACTCACCATCTGGACAGATTAAGTCTAAAAAGGAGTTATTCATAACATCTAAGCAAAATGAAAATATTTGAACATAAATCAGGAGTTTGTCTTTGGATCCAAGTTAAAAGATGTGTAATTTTGATACTTTGTTATGATTTAACAAAGTGAGGAATTTCACACTCAATTTTAACCTTTTTGTAGTGTATTTTGTTTACTGTGATATTGGGAAAAGACATTTGGGGTTTGATTATTCCCCTCGTCCACTACTTTTTCATAATTTTAATCATGTTCAAAAATATCATTTCTATAATTAATTGCAATCATCATATATATTCATATATATTCAATGAAGATATAAACAAACTAAATAAGCTAAAAGACAAAGCGCAACAGGTTTCTTATGAAAATCCTTGGGTAAGAATGGAAATCTATTGAACTTCAAATATGATGTTCTGATTACATTTTAATTTACATTTCTTATCACAAGTTATTAAAATTTTATACAAGTATTCTGCATAATTTCAAATGTCCTACCTTTACATTATTCAATATTCATACAACGTTTGAGGAATCTGCCATTTTGATAGTCAGAGCTATTCTAGGTGCTTTAGTCCAATTGTGAATAAAGTTCCACTCATTTAAGTTTGATCAATGGATATACATAAACAAAAAGTAAAATTTCACCTTTATTACATTTCCTTCCTTTGAATCCACTTGTACATTTCCCATCAATACAGTCCCCATTTCCTTGATGACATATACGATCCACACAGCGATGACAAAACACACAGTTTCTCAGGGAGGAATCCCAATATGTATAATTGGCACAAACTTGAAATAATAGAAATGTTATAATATTTTGAAAAAAAACATGTGTTCATATAGCCATAGTGATAAACTATTGTTTTCTATAGTTACATTATGTTATGTAAAAAGTTATAGTTGTAAGCAATACAAACTAATAATTATCATAATTGTTTCCCCTTTTCAACTAGCAAGTAACTTGTATTGTCATTGTGTTTCAATCAAGGATGAATAATTGAGATACTACCAGTTGTTGTTGTTGTTCTATACAATGTAAATGTTACCTTTATAACGAACTCTTTCACCGATGATATTTATTTTCATTACATTTACAATGTAACTATAATCTCTAATGCCCTATTCCTTTTATAATAGGAAATACATACAAAAGTGTTTATGTGATTACAACAGAATAGTCAGTATACATCACCGTTACTAGAAAAACTAAATCAATAGTCACATCATTTTGAGTAATACTGTATAAAATGTTTTACCTGTGTACACATTTATTGCCCATGTAAATCCACCACATGCTTCACCACCATCACATGTCATGTTACAGGGATGAGTAGAAGGGGGAGCAGGTCCATACTTGGGCCAATCATTACCACAGTAACATTGATGACCAATCTATAGCAGAGAGATAAATCACAACGATGACTTTTGATGTTCAAAAGTGTATCTACCAATTAAAACTTATAAATTAAAACATTACTTGCCTCAACTCCAGCATATCTAGTCCCATTATTTCTGCACAAGCCAATGCACACTGTCAGATTTTGTATATTACTTCCCATATTAATTGGTAGAACTCTATCCCAATCATCAAGAAAACATCCCAAACCTTAAAAAGGAAAACACAACGGAGAGCACCCTATCCAATTTAAATGTAATTTCAATAATTATAAATGATGGCCCCATTATAATAAAAAGATAGAAAAACAAATCCAATTTCTAAAGTTAAATAGTAATAACCATCTTGGACATAAGATAAGGGATGTCAGAACTATAATGTATAGGGGAAAACAATAATTAGAAGAAACAAGAAAAAAGACCACATCAAAAGTCATTGAGAAATAATGGTATGGTTGTTAATAAAGGAAATAGAAACTGGGTGATGACACAGAAACGCAGGACCTTGACAGTAATAGTGACTTCAACTGACCAGCTCATGTCGACAATTACCCGATATAGCGAGAGTACATCATAATTGTCAATATTTTTTTGATTTTTTTTCTATGTAATTCAGTATTTATATTCCCAAGCGCATAATGGTTAAAGCTAGCCTATATTAAAATTGATGGTAACAATTTTTACCCATAATAGTCATGAATCGAGACCGATCGTTTAGGGTGTACCGGCACCCCAATCAGTCATTGGCGTCCCGTAGCTTGAGCATGCATACCCTATATAATGAAAGCTAGTGCCCGCTTAGAGTTTGAGCCCGTGCTACAGATTTTTTTACTCTACAAAATGTATATTCAAAACCTGCACTAAAGAAAAAAAAATGTGGTTTTCTGGTTTATAGTAATCATGATGTGGGTGTAATAGTGATCAATCAATTATAGATAAATAGGTCCTTGGAAATAAATGACAGTCCATCTTATCTGTCCGCTTGTTATTGTCACTTAAGTCAAAGAAATTACTGTCATAAATATGGAGATAGTAATATCAGAATAAAATCTAACAACCACACATGTCTTATTGATTTCTTAGTTGTAAATGTTGTATTTTTATACACTGTAGTAGAAAATGTTTGTTGATAAATTAGTAAATAGTTTAGAACTTATAACCCCACTTCAATGCTACATCACAAAAAAATGTCAGGATTGTAACCTCTCAATCCCAAACATATTCATATTCACAGTCAGTTGCATACATTTTTCTAGCAATAAAAAATAAAATCTGAACAAAAAAATAATAAGAAAGAGGTGGTTTCCTGGTTTGAAATTAGTAAAGTTGAGTGTGTATTATAGTAGTAATTTATATTAGGGACAACTCATTGCTATAGCCATTACTTGTCGCTAAAGCTATAGTGTCAGAAGTAAATACATCGTAATTCCTTAATCCTTTTCAGTTCTACTATAGTGTGAATAACACAAGAACTGTGCCGACTAAATATTTGTTGAAATAATTGAAGACAATTTTATTCTATTTTGAATGACAGTGTGATAATGGATATAATGAAGTTTCGGATCGCGGTGAGCCAATGCCTCTGATAGATTCTCTCCTGCATGGCCGGCCGAGTCCAATGCCCGGAATCTCGAAAAGGAGGGGGTGGAAGGTTCAGGTATCAGACAGATAATTAAACTATTACAACGGGTTTAAATGCAGAGTGTCCCCCTTTAATATAATGATCATACCGTATAGACAGATGATACATCAACATCTAGGAATACCTTTATCATCAATAATATGATGATAGGCCATCAAATCTTTCATATAGTGCCATAATATAGTATCCCGGAGGATATTTCATTCATATCTCAAACATCAACATATAGCAAAATGTTATACATACTTGTAGGCCAGGCCTTGATCCCTACGTCAACCAATGACAACCCAAGCCACCAACAAACCACTAACAACTTCATCATAATCCCAGAGTATTAAATGATGAAGTCTTATTAACACAACATAAGTAATTCAGATAGTTATTTAGGTCTCGCAAGTTAACAAAACAACTCAAGCATTAACCATTTTGTATACTTTGAATACGGGGTAAATGGCATGTATATGTATGTATGTAAGGATGCATGACAGAGTAGCCGAAAGCCCACAAGTAAGCCTCAGTTTCAACTAGTTTAGAGTTTGAATAAGTATATTATAATGATCTAGTTAGATGAATCTACACACATCATGACATTCTATTCAAATGTAAGTTTTCAAGTTACATACATACATCTTTGGAGAAAATGGTCTTCAAAAGGATCAATATTTGTGGAGAAAAATATTCTTTTTAAAGCGGGGGGAGGGGGGAACTGTAAGGTTTTAAGTATAAGCTACATATTTAGTTTTGTTCCGACATTAATTTTAAATTTTCTATTTTTTTGAATTTCACATAGAATGAAAATAATGAAACTAAAGACATCTGATAAAACTTCCTTTTTATCTTGAAAATTCTAAGTTACATGTATATCAAAATATTGTACAAACATGAAAATATTCCACAAATAAACATGGAGTATGTATAAACTATAGGTACAAAGAAAACAATGCATGCTCATTCAACTAAGATTCGAGCTTCCTTTCTGATGCATGAAATGAAAATAATATTGCCCTCTGGTGTTACATTAATTAGATAATTTTTTTCTCCATTGTATCTATTCTAATGGAATATTAATATCAGAAACAAAGTAGGAATAGTATAGTGTCAGCTATTTGTAAGTTTATTTCTGTTAAACGATGTAATGTTAAAACAATCCATGAATACAAATATTTACAGATATATTTTGCTGAAAATTTAATCAGTTCAGAATGATAATTGTTGTTTATTCAATACATAATTATATTTAGTCCTGTTCATTTGTCTGGGCTAGCCCCAAGTTTTTAAGATGTTATATAATTGCACAAAAATGACAAATATCTCTTTTGAAAATGATCAACATAATTATGTTTTAAGTGATTTAGCAACGATTTAAGGAAGATAATGTTTTCATTGATTAAACCATTGTCATTTGAAATTTGAATATTCTTGGTATTGTTTTATGTACTCCATCGCCATCTGATGTAAATCCTTGTACTGTTCCTGTTAAATAAAATAAACAAAGTTGATATATTTAAGGCAAAAGTCACCAGAACTCAAAGGAAAAATCTATTCGATACAAGGTGAATACATTATTTCAAGTGAGGCTGTACTCTTTTGATTTAATTCCATATTATCAGTGACAGTAATACTTGATTTGTATAACTACCTACCTTGTATTGTAAGAATTCGGGTCTTGAGTTAAGTATTTGTTTTGTTATGTTGAAGATGTCCACTTCTTGTTCAGCATTGATCATATCAAACATCCATGACACTACAGCATACATGCCTGACTTCATACCACCATCACTAAAAAAAATAACAAAAAGTCAACTAAAGTTGTGTTTCAGAAAATACATAATTTTGATAGGATTTCCTAAATACTTTAGGGCTATATACTCATTAACACTATCATTACACAGCCTTAAAGGCTATTTACTAATACATGGATGTGATTAATACAATAGTAAACAGTAAATCAAGAAAGAAGTAGAATAATTGGGAAGTTTTATCAGGAAGTTTTGTGCTGAAAAATATTCAATTAGATCTAGGACCAACTTTAGTAATTTGTCCTTCACTTAATTGCAGTTGATATATCACTTGTACAATCCTAACAAGGAAGATATATTTTTCGCATGGATGCCCATTTTTCAGCTTTACGTGTTTTCTCATACATTTTTTCTTTATACCTGCTCAGTCATAGTATATGTATGTATGTATAGATAATTTCAATTCGGGTAGGCCTATATAACACAGGTTAAACACACCATAGAAAGATGTGTGAATTTTACCATTCATACTGTATTCGTCTCATATTTGTATAATGTAGGATTACAAAGATAAATCAACCTTTCACTGTTATTGATATTTTAGATCTCAGAATTTGTATACAACTTTCATTTGTGTTGTCGACTTTTTTTACTAATACACTCATAAAATATCCCCTAAAATACATAGCAGTTTTAAACAATGATAATTCTACAAAGGTCTTCCTTTCGCATTTGTCTTCTATGAAAACAATCTTCCTTAACTAAAAAGCTCACCCATTTAAAAGCTTCCTACTTGACTTTTTATGGTCAATGATTAATGCTTTTCTAAACTGTAAGTAGGAAGAATTTGCAAACGACCTGTGACTTGTTTGTATTCAACTTGCTTGAGTACACCTAGGCCATGCTTGGTTTTTTTTATAGGGGGCCCTAAGTATTAATACTGCATCACATTTATTATCTGTTCAGCCACCTTTTCATTTCATATAATTGTATACTCTTATGTGTGAAATTAAAGTGCCAATACCAAAGATTCCTTTTTCAAATTGCAATCAAAATAGGATAGTAGACCCATGGTATATCCTTTCATGTTAACTAGTTTGTTATTGACGACTCATTGTGTCAATATCTGGAATGAAGAATGAATATAAAATAGAAGTGTTAACATACAGGCATTGGACTGTGACAGGTCCTCCTTTTCCGTTTTCTTGTTGCCATTTCTGTACATTCTCATACAATGTGAAAAGAGAGTTTATATTTCCAGGTTTCCATTCGTGTTCTGGCCAATCAGTGGTCCCTGTCAGAAGAATCTTTCTTTCAGAGCCTTGATAGGACAATGTTAAATGTCCATTGATAACGTTATTTTCTTTGGTCAGTTTTGTCCTGACAATGGTATACGGTCCAGCAATTATTTCACTGACTTCACTCGCAGGCCAATAGTCACAACTTCTGAAATCTCTTCCCTAAAAGAAAAAAGTAGTTCATATGTTAACTAATTTGTAAGGTTGTAGTGGACAGATTGAACATCTTTATAATATAATCATTTAATATAAACATCTTATTTAAACAAGTCCATTGGTGTGGTCTAGCTACATAGAACTGCAATTATTAAAGTTTTTCATTTCAGGTTTGAATTTTGAAATACAAAGATAGTCTCAAATATTTTACCCTGTAGTTGCTAAGCATGACTATAACGTTGACGTTGTAGTCATACACCATTGTCCAAAAGTCAACTACTGTCTCTTGCAATGGAAGCTGTGTCAGCATCATTGCTAATTTCAAATCATAGCCCTAAAATAGAATGATGTTGAACAAAGAGTATTAAGTTGATGATGGTGACTTTTATTATCATAATAGAATAAGGTCTCTGAGTATTCAATCTATAACAAGTATTCATATTAAAATATATATCTTACATCTGCATATACAGCATTTATATAGTTATTTCTTCCTTGGACTGCTGTCTTCAAAACCACACGCATGTTATCATCTAAATATGGAGAAATAAAGAATTGTCTATAATTATCTATAAACATGGGGTAAAAAAAAGAATCTTTATAAATAGTTTGAATATCCAATATTAATGATAAAACAATATCCAGGCAGCAAAACTCATTCCAAAATTCATAATATTTATCATTGGTTTGTCTTACCAGGAATGTCACTGCCTTTTCTGTTTTTGTTTTTATTTTCAGGTTTTTGACCTTGAACTTTCTTTGCTTCTTTTTGATTTCTTTTTCCTAACTGTCGCAAAAGCTAAAACAAAGAGATCGCAATTATCAGTGGTGCAAAATGGTGAAATATTTTAAAGTAGAATAATTAAGTTGACAGAAAGTATCATACTTATGGCAAAATTAAAATGCAAAGAAACCTTTATATGTACCTCAAATTGTTTTTCCACTTTTGACATTTTTAGTGGATTTGAAATGTATGTGGACAATAATCCACATGCAATGGTAGTGTCGTCATCAGCTAGCTCTTCAAGGTCATTGCTAGATGGTGATGTTGTTCCAAGGTTATCTATCCCATCATCCTTATCACCATCCAATCTTTCATATAGATTAAGTTCAGTGTATTCAGTGTCCACAGGCAAATCTATTATTCAAGAAAAGGAAGAATACATCAATGGGAATAGTTGTCAATATTTATTGGAAAAATAGGTACAATCCCAAAATATGTTTAAAAACCATAAAGTGTGAATGACCTGCTGTATTATTCTTTGCATAGATATTTTCATCGTCAACATTTTCAAAATCTGGCTCATCCTCACGATTTTGCCTTCTTTTCCTAAAATAATGTAAACATAAAATGCCATTGTTTCTTGTGTTTTATCAAGTTTAAATGAAAAAAAATTTATTGCCAACTTTGTTTATCTACAGGCTCCAAAATGCTTATTTACATGTTTACCATAGAGAACATTTTTAATGAAGTTCTGTTAAGATTGTTTTGAATTTGTACATTTCATGTTTTATCATAATTTAACATGTAGTTATATTAGATATATCACAAACACCATGGAATGATATCAACTAGGGCTTGACATACATTAGTTCTTACCTTAGCACAAAAATGATAACAATAATAATAATTGCAATCACTACAAGAGCCCCAACAACACCTCCTATGATTGAACCTGAAGATCCTTGTGGTTGGTAAGAAAACAAAAAGGGGAAAACACTCTTTAAAATCCGCAACTTCATGTTATAAAAAATGTCAAACCAATTTATTGTTTCTTTTCTCACTGGTGTTACCTTTTGGTCTCTGTGGTTCATTGACACTTAATGTTGCAGCAGTGGTTCTTGTATCTGTACAATCCCCATTTTCTGGATTACATTCTTCATATGATTCACAGATACATTGTATATTACAGTTTGGACCATACATTTCTGGACTACAGGCTACAGTTAAAAGCCATTTCAAATAATTATAAATCCCAGAAAGATTGAAATTGATAATGGTGAACATTTACCCTTATTAGCATGCAAATAGCCCCTCCTCCTCAATCAAAAAAAAATTGTGAATATATACCAGTCTAGCACACCCTTTTCTAAAAATCAAAGTTTAAATCTTTTAGAACAAATTCTCTAGGGCTTTGTGAGTTTATCTATCCTATACTGACCTTGTTGACACTTGTCCCCTTCCCATCCTGCCTTGCATCTTTGATCTGAACATTTTCCTGTCACTTTGTCACAAATCTCATCCACACAGTTACCACAGGGCTTGGTACAATCACCATAGTAACCATCTGCACATTCTATATGAGTAAGATTTATTCAAAAGGTACATACATGAAATCAAATTATAAAATAAAAAAAAACAACCTAAGCAGTCAAATTCATTTTGTATTAATGCAAAAAACAGAATATTGCTTTATCTTCCACAGAATGAACTAATCTCAAAAAAAGATAAAATGTCAATACTTCTTACCATTTTCACATTTTGTTCCTTGATATCCAGGTTGACATAGTTTATTAGGACATTCTCCTGTTGTAATGTCACATGGTTGTGTCAAACAATGACCACATGGATCACAGTCTGTACCATAAAACCCCTCAGCACAATTTGCTTCTATGGTTTAATACAAGGGGAAATATATTCAAGGCTCAGTACATTTTTTAAAAAATTGCCTGTGCCAAAAGGCTGATGCAACGACTTTGATACTAATGCATAGAAGTGTCACATGCTAAGGACACTTTTATTTCATTTTGATATAAAAAACACAAATGGCACAATAAGGTAGGAGAAACTCACTCAAATATCTGAGTGATAGTTTTGAAAAAAAAAGAGTGTATTTGAGATCCATGATGCTACATTCACAATTGGTTGCAAAATATTTATTGTATGCAACTTGATATGTTCGTTATTGAAAACAAGATAAAAAGGATCTACCTTTACACATAGGTCCTTTGTATCCTTGTTGACATTCCCCATTAGGACATTGTCCAGTAGTTTTATCACAAGGTACACCATTCAAGCAATGACCACAGATCTCTGTACATTTGGTACCATATCTCCCATCCACACATACTGAAATTATGCAAAATGTGTTGGTAATAAAATGACTTGCTATATAGATTATTATTGTTCTCTGTTCAACCTGCAAATTTGTTCAAATACTCATTTACTTTTTTTATTTTGCCTGGCCCTTCTTGACAACATATTAGTTTATACCATGTTACAGCTAAATAGAATAAAAGGCTGCTTCTCATTTCGTATGTTATGGACGAAGAGGAAGGGATAATGGGACAAATATCTTATACTAAGGCAGGATATCTTATCAAAGGACATGAAACAAGAAGACAAAAAGGATGGGGTTCTACCTTTTCTGTTTTTAGACCAGAGCCACCGTATTATTGCATGATATATTGGAATGTAGAGCAAATAAAACTACATGTAATTGTGAAATATGTAGCTTATTACTGTAAACACAGGGGTGTACATTGTGACAAGTTATGATAAGAAAGAAAGATATGGAAATACCTACCTTGACACATGGGTCCTTTGTATCCCTGCTGACATTCACCATTAGGACATTGTCCAGTCTCTTTATCACAGGATACATCATTCAAACAATTTCCACATTCATCTCTACATGATGAACCATATCTACCAACCTCACAAACTGCAATATACAGTGTATGAAAATACTGAATATCTGTTGAAAAAGGACATTCATCTTGAAAGCTATACATGTAGTTACTTTTATTTTTCAATCTTTGTATGCTGTATCTTATTATAAAGGGAGTGTGCGTGTATGTGATGAAAAATCTCTGTATCATCAAAAGATAGATACAACTTCTCGTTTCAGAGAGATTTGAAACTGGTCTATGTCTATGTATAGAATTCTAGATTGAAATAAATATATATATAAGAAGATACCTTTACAAATAGGTCCTTGATATCCATCCTGACATGCTCCATTTGGACATTCTTCTGTACTTTGATCACATGGTTCACCATTCAAACAGAAACCACAGTTACCATTACAACTTGGACCAGAATTACCATCAACACATTCTGTGAATAGATTGATATTCTAGTTCACCGTGTCTAATTCAATCATTGAACAATTGGGTCAAGAAAAAGCTACTATAGAACATGCAAATTAGTGACTAGAACATGCATTTCTATACTTACTTATTTGCAAATTTTGAAATCTCCTGTCAATTTTTTTTTAAAATTCGAATGCACAATATAAATCTTAAAAAGTTAAAAAATATGTCAAACCTTGACACAGTGGTCCTTCATATCCATCATGTTGACATTGTCTACATTGACCATTCCCCTTGTCACAAGGTTCACTGTCAATACAGTTACCACAGTCATTATCACAATTGGAACCATACTTGTGATCCTCGCATTCTGAAATTTCAAAGTGAGTTCCTGATTATGTCCTAAATTTAAAGAAAATTTAAAAAGTTGTTGAATGCAAAAAATAAGACCAAACTTTCCTGCTAATAGTCCTGACACTAATATACTTGTAAACAGTTTATAGTTATTTCATTCAATGTTTCTTTTAACTCCATTGTAACTTACTTTTTCATCAACGTTTCAAATACTATCCTGAAAAAACCACTGATAGCGGTTGAAACGTTGATGTAAAAGTAAATTACAATTGAGTTAAAAGAAACATTGAATGAAATATATGTTACCAACTAAATTAATTTATTTATAGTTATTTACAACACTCTTCTTGTGTCTTTATGATTGATGCGACTACCTTGACACATTGGTCCTTTATATCCTTGCTGACATTCCCCATTAGGACACTGTCCACTACTTTTATCACATGATACACCATTCAAACAATTACCACACTCAGATCTACATGATGACCCGTATTTGCCATCCACACATTCTTAGGAAAGAAAAAAACATAGTTAAATTATCTAAGAAAGTTTACACCACTTTTTATCATAAACAGAAGACTACTATACATATGTGCCTCAAATATCAAAACTCATCAAAGAAAATGTTCGGAATGGATGAATGAAGCACACCTTGACACATAGGTCCTTTCCATCCATCATGGTAACATTTCCCCCCTCTGCATTCACCGTTTTCTTTATCACAAGGTTCACCGTTGATGCATTCACCACAGTCTTGGTTACAGTTGGATCCATACTTGTAATCAATACATTCTACAATTCCAAGGAGAAGTGGCATAGCGTACTGTCATTGTTCAGAGTACAAATTACATTAATACAAAATCAAATTATAATTAATGTTTCCATAAAATAATGAAAAAACAAAACCGATGATAACAAAATAAATGTATGTATCAACTACTAGTACTTCAATCAAAACAAATTAATAGTCTAAATATCGGAGCATATTTATAGCCTCATATCAGTAATTTAAAGCTTTATGTCTGTGTTCATAATGTCAACTTCTTCTAAATATTATTTACTTTGTACAAGGGAAATGACCTTTCCTTGTTAGAGAAATATACATATTGCAGTGCTAAAACCAAAAATATATACCTTAACAAGTAAAAATGGTGTATTTAGTTGCAGATGAGCTTAAATAAAAACAGAGTTTCACATATTTCGGTAGGAACCAGAAACATCTGTTGTATGATTAGCTGCATCCCTTCTTTCGTCACTTTGTCTACCTTTCAATTCCCACCTTCATGTGGTCAGCTAGCAATTGCTGTGCCGCCTTTTGTATTAGATTTTAGTTTTTGGAGGAAAGAGTTAAACCTAACAACTCAACTGCAATTGTATCAGTAATTAATGAAAATAATCAAAACCATTACCTTGACACATAGGTCCTTTGTATCCGTGTTGACATTCTCCATTAGGACATTCTCCAGACGCTTTATCACACGGTACACCATTCAAACAATTTCCACATTCAGAGCTACACGTTTCACCATATCTACCATCCATGCATTCTGAGGAATGAAAAGTAAAGCAAAGGTCGTTTTAGTACTGTAAAGAGATCAAAGCTTGATATAAAACCTAAATGTAGAAAAAAAATCAAAGGGTGGTTTACTTTGCTAACTCTATATAATGAAGCAGATTGCTTTTGCTTTTGTATCAAAAATGATATTTTCATCAATGGATCAGGAGTTATGCATAAAAGTTATTATGTAATAGCAAGAAAGCTACTCCGAATAAGTTCATTTTGAATTTAACGTGATAAAAAGAAAATTTGCAAATAAATTCAAAATTAACTTATTTGGAGTAGCGTTCTTGCTTTTGAATATTAAACTATCAGCTGGTACTCGTTTTATTATGTAATTAGGGTCAAAACTCATACCTTGACACATAGGTCCTTTGTATCCTTGTTGACATTCTCCATTAGGACATTGTCCATTACCCTTGTCACATGGGACATCATTCAAACAATTACCACACTCAGATCTACATGATGAACCATATCTACCATCCACACAGACTTTAATACAAAGAAATTAAACCACATGGTTCATGATTCTTTTTAAATTTCCAATACAATGTCAAGCCTCGATCCTAGATTTTCTATATTTCTAATCTTTAAGAAAGTTTGCTGACAATTTCAAATTGATGTAAATTTTACAACATTCGTTGTAGATAAAAATATTAAAAAATAATCTTGACTTAATATTTACAAACCTTTACAAAATGGCCCTATGTATCCATCATGTACACATGTTCCTTCTCTGCATCCACCATTTACTTTATTACAAGTTTCACTATTGATACAATCTCCACAGCTTTGGTCACAATTACTGCCATACCAATAGTTGACACATTCTGAAAAGTATAGAGTAATTCGAGATATAATGTTTTCCTTTTTATTTTGATAAAATTTCATCATAAACTTTCAATAATGTATCGATGATTGGCTAGGGCTGTGTCATTTTTTTTAGAATTTTTGTTAAAAGGTGCTTACAACAAAGATGACAACAACATGTCATAAGATAAAAAACACTTTTCCAGGAACCTTTAGTTTACCTTTGATCATTAAACACATCTATACAATTTGCAAAATATAAGTATTTACAGCTATAGAGTATAATGCAAAAGAGCAAGCAATCTACCTTTGCACATAGGTCCTTGAAATCTTGTATCACATTCTCCATTAGGACATTCTCCAGTAGTTTTATCACATGCTGCATCATTCAAACAATGACCACACTGCTCCACACAAGTTGAACCATATCTACCATCAATACATTCTACAAATCATATTTAGAAAAATATCGTACCATATTTTTACCTTTTAATGGTTTGTTTCCTTCTAGAACATTTCTTGGCTGTATTAGAAATCAAACTTAAAAATTGTGAAGTAAAATCTGTAAAATGCGTTTGAATAGATTAGTAGATATTTATTCCACTTTATCAATAAATGCCTGGGTTTCCTATCAGATATGTCCCTAAAAAATCTTAAAAAGCTGTCCTTAATCACAATTATCACTTTCTGTCTATTTTCCATTTTATTTTTTGTGATCTTTTGTACCTGTTTGGCCTATTTGATATGATTATGTGATGAATACAAAGGGTCTTTTTTTAGGACTGGTAGCTTGTAAAACAGTTTACATGTCCCAGGAACTGTATTACTCATTTAAAACATGTTTGCTTGACTTTTTGCTTTGGTGTGTTCCCTTAGATAAAACTATAAAAC
This sequence comes from Pharyngocirrus eroticus, assembly GCA_033118115.1. Classification (NCBI taxonomy): domain Eukaryota; kingdom Metazoa; phylum Annelida; class Polychaeta; family Saccocirridae; genus Pharyngocirrus; species Pharyngocirrus eroticus. The sequence goes on from JAVSBT010038895.1 coordinate 26,858, forward strand.
AATTCTATTTTATCTATTTGGGATCAAGTTCTACATTGTATTTCTGTTTTGACACTTTGATCCCGAAAAATATGTTTATTGCATTTTGGAAGGAATATGTATGTATAACAATGAAAATTGCGACGTAAAGTTTGGAATAGGTGATAGTACGTGCTCCAGTGACCAGTAATATAAGGACTAACGTTTTTTATGTACTAACATTTTCAGAAAAGGAGCACTCAGAGGATCCCCCTTTGTATAAATGAGCATACCTACCTTGACACATAGGCCCTTTGTATCCTTGTTGACATTCTCCTTTAGGACATTGTCCAGTACTTTTATCACATGATTCACTATCGATGCATTCACCACAGTATTGGTCACAGTTGGAACCATACTTGTTATCAGTACAAACTACAAAAATCAATGTTGATATTGTAGTTTCATATATTCGTATCAAGCATTAATTATTACAATATAATTATATAAAAAACAGGTAAACAATCATAAACATTACAAGAGTATCTGTTTGTGAATTATTCTTCCTGCTGTAAATACCAATATAGACTTTTTGTTCTCATTACTCTCCAACAATAATTGAAGTTTATTCAACTTATTCTTTGTAAATGCGGATTCAGCGGTTAAAGGTATAAAGCAAATTATAGGGAATGAGTAAGGGACCCTTTAATCAGGTAGGTTATTGTCACATTTGTGTATTAATTCTACTCTACTCCTTTCTATCAGTCAACACTAATATGTAGAAAACTAAATACCTTTACACATAGGTCCTTTCCACCCATCATGTTTACATTGTCCATCTCTGCATTCACCATTTCCTTTGTCACAAGATTCATCATCGATGCAACGACCACAGTCTTGGTCACAGTTGGAACCATACTTGTAGTCAATGCACTCTATAGTAGCAAACTATAATATCAGTTTCACATATTCTTTATGGAATTGTATAAGAATGTACAGACTTTATTGTATTATCCATCACTGTTGATTAATGTATCTTGCTTATACCCTAAACTCTACCTATCCCCAATTTCATTCTATTTGTCATGCTAAAATTCTCACAAAATATTCAAATCTATAGTCAATTACTAATTTCGATCAACTATTATGTACATACCTTGACATAGCGGTCTTCTGTATCCTCCTTGACATCCATCACCATTACATTCTCCTGTAGTTTTATCACACGGACCATTAGCACAATGACCACAAGCTTTACAATCAATTCCATACTGACCATTATCACAGATGATGCCTAAAACGATAGATATTAAACATGTCAGGCGGATGCTAGTACTTGTAGCCTATAATTTGAAACCTTCTACTCTAATACTTGGGTTTTTCATATGTTGCATATGTCATTCAGAGCCTAATCATCTAAGCGTCCTGTTTTAATCAACGAAATATTTCACTTGCACTGCCAAAGCCTTTGTAGGAAAATACATTTAATGTTTTGACCACATGTTACACTTATCATCAGAAATGGAAATGATAATCAAAAGACAAAAAAAAGTACCTTGATCGCATTTCCTTCCTCCATATCCACTTGTACATTTCCCATCAGTACAGTCCCCATTTCCTTGGTGACATATACGATCCACACATTGATGGCAAAGCTTACACACATTCTCGGAGGAATGCCAATATGAATAATTGGCACATACTAGAAAGCAAGAAAGAAATTCTGTTGTTTTGAAACCCTGATTATGCAATAAACACATACTTTTGAAAAAAACCCTGTTTTTTGACAATGTTTTTTAAAGTATAGGTTTTAGCATGCTTCCCATGTCTTCATTGTCAGTATAGGTTGACAGATTCAAACAACACAAATATAATCAGACAAGACTTAGTGTTAGATGATTTTGGATTGAATTGATCAGAAACCCTCACCTGTATATACACTGATTTGCCATCCTGATCCACCACATGCTTCACCACCAACACATCTGTTGTCACAAGGAGAGGTTTTACCATGCTTTGGCCAATCATTACCACAGTAACATTGATGACCTAACTGCACACGAATAACCATAAACATAAAAACTTGATAGGTTATAATGTTTCCTTATATCACACCTTTTGGAGCAACAAAAAATAACTTACAATAAATGTATTTAACCTGAATTGCAGAATTTCAAATGTATTAATACATTTGAAATTCTGCAATTCAGGTTATATTGTTTATTTATCTAATTATTTCCACCATTATAGTTTGAAGCAAGAACTCTTGTTAATATAAAGGGATTCTTCCATGTGACTTAGATGACTAGGAACTATTAGGGTCGTGAGTTAGAGTACAATTATTAGATGACGGAATTAAGTTTAATAGCAGAGAGCCTTCATGGCCTGATGCATAGCACATCCTGTTTGCTATTTGCAATCTGGCTTGTCGTGCAAAAGGTCCCTGGTTCGAAACCTGGAAGTTTCAAGTGAATAATTTTTCACTGGCTTTCAAGATATGTCTTTAGAATGAGACCCAAACCGAGGCTCCATGTCAAATAAAAACATCTTGCATGTAAAGGACCCAGAATACATTCTCTCTGTATATCAGTGGTAAACATGGGGTATTGACATATAGGAGGACGAAAACATGTTTATGTAGATTTATAATAAATCTAAGAATGGCTAGAGCTGCAATATAATGTTACGCTATACACTCCCAAGGGAGGATGGGAAAGGCATCTGTATGAGTCCTGAGTAGAAATACATGGAGGATACTGATTAAGAGAGGTATCCATATAAATACCTGTTTCAGTATCCATTAGACAATCCCCTGAAATAGTTGTCAATAAAGCTCGGTAATATTTATAAAAAAAACACGAAAACAACTTACAATAACTCCAGCATATCTATCCCCATTGTTCCTGCACAAACCAATGCACACTGTCAGATTGTTAATACCATTTCCCATTTGATTTGGTAGAACTCTATCCCAATCATCAAGGAAGCATCCCAAACCTGAATTATGAGTTTAAGTTGAGCATCTTTCAAATCAACGAGCAAACTATTTGTTAAGTGACTCAAAAGGTCAATATAAGTTAATTTATATTTAGAATTTCAGAGCATCAGTTTTTAGAACACATGTTAGATCATACATCTTGGTAACCCTCTGGATATCAATTTAAATAATTATCTATTCCGAAGATGTAGCATTTCGACTTTTATTCTCACTAATGCGAAATTCTCACCCCATATCATCATCGACAGCATGGTTGGAGCTTAAACGATGCACCCCAAGGAGAATCTTGCAGCCCTATTCCGATTTATTTCTAAAACCGGTAACATACCGCCCCCCCTACCTCTGCAAAGTATTCTTTAATGACAACACACAGTAATTAAAAAGGGCTGTGTATGTATTTATAACACATGTTTTTTAACCTTTAAACTTGTTGATAAGAGAACCTGCCCGCTCAGATGGTACCTAATTAGCTATATTATCATAGTTTAAATGCTCATCATGAACAACCCCAAGAAAATTGTATTTATCTGTGTAATTCAGTGAATTATCTCCAAATCGAAATTCATTTATAATATGTCATCAGCATAAAATAGAATGGGAATACGTTTATCTTCAATAATATGATTCTATAGGCCATCACGCCCTGCATATAGTGCACACAATCCTGGAGGATATTTCATTCATATCATAACCACATACATGTAGCAAAAAATTATACATACTTGTAGGCCCGGCCTTGATCCCTACGTCAAACAACGCCAACCCAAGCCACCAACAAACCACTAACAACTTCATAATATTCCTAGAGTAATTACGAAGTCGTCTTAACACGACAGAAGTTTTTGGTACAGTGTATTCGTTTGTTATATAGATATATTTAGGTCCCACAAGTCATGCTTTGCTATATCTGTGATTTAACAGAAAAAAAACCTCTACAACTTCCTAGTTAACAAAACAACTCAAGCATTAATTATGTATATACTTTGAATACGGGGTAAATGTCATGTATGTGTATGTAAGGGTGTATGTATGCATGTGTACATACAAACATTCACATACATGACATTTTAATGTTAGTTTTCAAGTCACATGCAAACACCTTTGGAGAAAAGGTTCAATTATTGTTGAGTAAACCATTCTGCATTCTGTGAAAGGTTTAATTTAATTGATTGTATGGCTCTTTTTAACGAGGAACTGTTGTATGGCTTTATTCAGTTTATAGATTTATGAGAAATTGAAAGGTTTTTAGCATACCGGTAAGCTATATAATTATTTAGTTTAGTTCCAACATCAATTTTAATTAATCACTCAATTTTCCTAAATTTTACATAGAATGAAAATAATGACATCTTAGAAAACTTCTATACATGTACCTTGAAAATGCTAAAAATATTGCACAATGCGTGTTCATTCGAGCTTCCTATCTGATGCATGAAATGAATTCAATACTGCCCCCTGGTTTTAAATTAATTAGATACATTATTTCCTCCATCCACTTCAATGAAGTATGCACTGTATCTCTTCTGGTGGAATAATTCAGAAACAAGGTAGACCTAGTACAGTGTCAGCTATTTGTAAGTTTATCTCTGTTTTACAACCAAGGTATTTACACATTTGTATGAATAAAAATATTTACAGATATATTTGCTAAATATTGAATCACTTCTTTAAGAATGACAACTGTTGTCTATTCAACACATTTTCATTTGTCTATTTAATTCATGAGTTCTTGTAAAGATAATCAATATTTGTTTCAAGTGATTTAGCAACAACTTAAGAGAGACAATAGCCAACATAACTAAATTCTTAAAGGGGACTTTATTAAACCTATGACCTTAGGATGACCTATGCACTACCAAATGAGCTTTCTAAACCAACTGGAAGAAAGTAAATCAAATATTCAGATAATTTAAATATTTTTAGTGACACCTAAATTAATTATTTTTGAACCGAGTAAGTAGCCTATATTTGGTGCAGTGTATTGTTAAATATTTTTTATTCGAAGGAATTAACTTTTGACATATCAGCATTACCACCTTTGCTAGCTTAAACTCTTTGCAACTTTCAATAAAAACACATTGACTTCAAGTCCTTCAAAGGATTATTATGAATTTGACTTCTATATGCACAAGGCTTAAGGAAATTGCAAAATCTTCCTTATTGACCAATGGAAACTTTAGTCTTTGGCTTCATAAACTTTGTCTGCTTTATCACTAGAGGGCAGCTCTGGTGATAGTTTCTTAGGTATAAATGTTTGTTTACTTTTTTGAGTAGAGTAAGCAGCTGCAGATAGTGGAGGTTGGCGTGAACTCAAAAGGGCCACCGAAGCGCTGTTCGCTAACCAAACTGAGAGAAAGAGATAGAGAGAGAAGGAAAACACACATTTCGATACTATGTACATCTGTACAATATAACCTTTTTTATTTTCACAAACAACTGTTTATAAAAAATGTAGAACTGTCTGAATTACATCCAAATAAATATGCCTTTTTTACATGTTTGTATCAATACCAATCATTGTCTCCTTTGTATATATTCTCTCACTTTTGTAAATACCCTCTAGAGGGCCCTTTGAAAATCAATGTTTACGTTGTAAAGGTTTCACCCGCATGAAATAAAACTTTATTATTATTATTATTATCATTATAAAGAGCAAACAGTGAAACACCCAGAATTAATTGAAACAAAAAACAATTCTTTCTATTGGATAAATGATAAAAGGGAAAAGGTATATGCTAAGATGAATTCCTTTTTTGCCTCAAACTATCTTAGAATAACTTTTAAGAAAATGCTAGTTTTTCTATGTTTCTCAGGAATGTACTTTTGATATAGTGTTTAAAAATAAAAATACCAGGAAGTATTTGAATTCTTGAATATTGTTTTTTGCTTTGTGTTTCCAAAGAATGCGTTTCCTAGTTTGCAATTAATAGAACAACACCAGGAAATATTTGCATTCTTGAATAGTGTTTGATATGGGTATTGTTTTAAGATTTATAATGTAACCTCAAAAACTATGTGTGGAAATTTTGTTCTTTTTGCATAATTTAAAGAACTAGTTATCGGGATACCAACACAATTGTCCCATGCTTGCTTTCAATTTGCTGATGATTTTTACCATAATATGAATTACTGACATTGTTTCCATTTCACGATTTAATTTTATTTAAAATTTGAATATTCTTGGTTCTGTTCTATGTACTGTAATGCAATCCTATGCAAATCTTTGTATTGGTCCTGAAAAATAACAAAAAGTATTTATTGTACTGACATTTGAAATCATTAAGTCTACAAATTATTCTAAATGGGACAGATGTTCAGCAAACCTATTTTGGTTACTTTTTGAGATTCTAAAACGTCTTATCCAGAAATATAAATTTACCATTTGTTGTAAGAATTCAGGCCTTGCCATCAGCGTTTGTTTTGTTATGTTAAAGATGTCAACTTCTTGTTCAGCATTGATCATATCAAACATCCATGATACTACAGCATACATGCCTGACTTCATGCAACCATCACTGGGTAATAGAAAAAAATTATTCGAATGTCAAGCATATGCTTAATCCCCATAGAATAAGTTTAAACTGCATTTTCCTTACATAAGATTTACACATCTTTTGAACTAATGATACATTTCTATGTGTTTTAGAAATATTAATTTTCATTATAATCATTATTCTAAGGTAATTTTTAATAATTGTAGGCAATATATTGCTAGATTGATATCAAATATAATGTAATGATAAAATTATTAAAAAAAACTATAGCTCATCAAAAAATTGTATCTAGATCCATGAAGTGAAGAATTAATTAACATGAATTTGAAATATAATCATACATGCATTGAACTGTGACAGGTCCTCCTTTTCCGTTTTCTTGTTGCCATTTCTGTACATTCATATACTGTGTGAATAGAGTGTTTATATTTCCAGGTTTCCATTCGTGTTCTGGCCAGTCAGTGGTCCCTGTCAGAAGAACCTTTCTTTCCGAGCCTTGATAGGACAACACTAAATGTCCGTTGATAACATTATCTTCTTTGGTTAGTTTCGTCCTGACAATGGTATAAGGTCCAGCAATTATTTCACTGACTTCACTCGCAGGCCAATAGTCACAACTTCTGAAATCTCTTCCCTGGAAGTATACAGTAGTTCATTCACTAATCTTGTTGTAAGGTAGTAATGGACCGATTCACATTTAAACCAAAATAATTTAAAATACAAACATTTTATTTTTTATTGAAGTTAGAAAATCAAAGTTCCTTTGGCTTGGTTTAATTATCCAGAACTGTAAAATAATATAAAAGGTTGACAATCAAGGTTTTAACTGTGGAGAAAGATATAAGATGATCTTAAAGATATGTTACCCTATAGTTGCTAAGCATGACTATAACATTGACATTGTAGTCATACACCATTGTCCAAAAGTCAACAACTGTCTCTTGTAAAGGAAGCTGTGTCAGTATTAATCCTCCTTTTGATGCATAGCCCTAAAAAGGGAATAAAATAAACATGCATAAAGAGAGTTAATTTATGAGGTTTGATGAATAATTATGTCAGATTATTTAATCAATAATCGTGGCTATTGTGATAAAAAGAGTTTATAAACTCAATAAATTACTAGTATTCATTATTATACAAATATATGTCTTACATCTGCGTATACAGCATTTATATAGTTATTTCTTCCTTGGACAACTGTCTTCAAAATAACACGCATGTTATCATCTGAATGAGGTGGAAAATAAATAAGATGTTTATCTTTGCTGTTTACAGATCTACAATACCCAAGCAGTAAAAATATCTTTCCAATATTTACAATAGATATGAACACAAATCTGCCTTACCAGGAATTTCATTGCCTTTTCTGTTTTTGTTTTCATTTTCAGGTTTTTGACCTTGAACTTTCCTTGCCTCTTTTTGATTTCTTTTGCTTAACTGTTTCAGAAGCTTAGAATAAAGAGAAGAAAATATATCAGTGATACAAAATGGAGACATATTTTGAAGTAGAATTAAAGCGTATTAGAAATATCATATGACAAAAAATGAAATGCAAAGGAACCCCTATAATAATGTACCTCAAATTGTTTTTCCATTTTTGACATTTTCAGAGAATTTGAAATGTATGTAGACAATAATCCACATGCAATGGTAGTGTCATCATCAGCTAGTTCTTCAAGGTCACCGCTAGATGGTGATGTTGTTGCAAGGTTATCTATTCCATCACCTGTATCGCCTTCTATTCTTTCATATAGGTTAAGTTCAGTGTATTCACTGTCACCCGGCAAATCTATTATTATTGAAAACGAAGAATGAAATCAATCAGAATATCTGACAAATACTTAGAGGAAAAATATATAAAACATCCTGTAAAGAATTTGAGTAGACGAAATGTTCCTTGACCTGGCTTTGAACTCGCAACCCTGTGATCCACAAGCCAGCACTTTCCGCTAGACTAAAAGGTCCGGACCATTCAAGCTGGTCAGTAAAGGCTTAAATCGTTACACTACTCTCCTTCTTTTTTAGTCTTCGTCCCTGAAGACTTCACCCAGGTTCTACCTTTAATAAAGTTAATCAGGTTAGGTTCACGGCACCAATGTAAAGAATTTGAGTATAGACGAAAGGTTCCTTGACCTGGCTTTGAATTCGCAACCCTGCGATCCACAAGCCAGCACTTTACCGCTAGACTAAAAGGTCCGGACCATTTAGGCTGGTCAGTAAAG
>JAVSBT010039007.1:0-17855 GCA_033118115.1 Pharyngocirrus eroticus
TTTGTTTTGACTTTAATGGTAATAAATAAAAGAATAGACTGTATTTTAAGTGTTTATTTGCAATTCAAGGTGATATACGATGTTGAACATTCACTGATTTCTCTATCCCACCCCATACCCCCCCCGCTAAAAAAAAAAAAAAAACAGGGGAAAAAAATCGCGTCATCGCATCATTTTTGAAATTTTCCTAATATGGGAAACAAAATCCTTTTTTTTTTTGGCCTAAGCAAACGTTTGTATTTGCTAATTCACGTTTCTTCTTCTATCCACTAGGATTTGTAAAAGAAGACCTACTGAAAGAATTCTACACCAGGAGGCTCGGGCAATTTGGGTTGAATCCCTCAGATTCAACTGAAACTCAAACAAACAATAAGCTTTATGTAGATTTTTCATGGTTTCTGGAAGATTTTGATAACCAAAACAGACAGGAAAAAGTAATAAAACCAAAAGACCAGTCCAACTGTACAGATATCTTTAAGGATTTAGGTAAAATTGCATTTGAAGGTTTGATGTCAGGAAATCATCACCCTTTCTTTTCCAATATTGGAACTGAAGTTGGTAAAGATGCAGAAAAGTCAAATTTGGTATATATAGGAAGTGAACAAAATCAAAGTAAACTTAATTCAAACTTTTTGCACACCAGTTTTCAAGAAAACATGGCAGCATTCTATCTCGGAGAAGCTACAGACAACAACAACAATGAGCCATGGGACAATCTAGAGACAAAAATGAAAACACTAGAAATAATTGGTCAATGGGATTTACTCTTGCAATTGTGTGCAGGAGCATCTAATAGCTTAGCTAATAAAATCCTTAACTTTCTTGATAAAAAACTGACAGAAACAGATCCAAAACTTGAATCAAATTTACAAACAATGAAGATTTTATCCCAACAAAAAGATTTGACTAAAAAGCAATTAGGAATAATCTGTAATTATGACTTTAAGATTGCAGATGATGTTGAACAGATCCTAAGGTTGGAGGCAAAATGCTTATGTATTATGAAAAACCCACCAAACACTAGATCACATCTTGTCCATCTAGTTGTTTTGGATGCCAAAAATCTAAATGAAGCTTTTTACAAGAATGCCCTGAACCCAGCAGTAAAATGCTTCCACTCAGTTGCAAATGACCAAGAATTGGAAAATTTGGTCAAATGTAACAAGTCAGTATCATGGGTCACTTTGGAAGGTGAATCTAGTTCAACTAAATTTTCATTCACAGAAAATACTGTTCAACTTTTACAAGACTTGTGTTGTGCAAATGAGAATAAAGTAAGCATATGCATCGGAAAATATTGTAGGGCTGATTGCATACAAATGTCTGCAATTGTAGAAGTTATCAAACAATATGATGTTAAATACAAGCAGCTTACACTGGGAACTCTAAATAGCTACATCAGGTATGAACAAAAAAGTTGGATAAAAATCTTTAAAAAATTATCAGGGATCAAGGATCTCATTGCTTTAAAACTGTATGACTGTGGTATTCCAAGTAATGTCTTAGAAATGATTGGAGAATGCTTAAACCAGAATTCAAACACTTTGATACATTTAGACCTTGGAAAAAATGATGCTATACGAAAAAAAATCCATTTATTGAGTCGAAAAATCGAAAGCTCATTATCAATCAGAGTCTTGAATTTGTGTGAATGCTTGGATGAATCCGATACTACCCCAGTTATAGATTTACTCACAAAATGTGAACATATTGAAGTTCTAGATGTAAGGAAAGGCCAATGTGAAATTAGTGAAACTATTTTGAAATTAAAACAGCTAAAAAAAATTGACATTTCATTCACAGTAAACCTAATGGGGACAGGATTAAATGTACAAAAAGTCCTGGCAAATTTAGACAAATTCGAAATGCTTGAAGAGTTTACAGCAACAAATTGTCAAATTAGTGATGAACAAATACAAAATATTCCATTTGATCAGCCCTCAAATATCAAAACAATTAAACTTGACTTCAACTGCATTAGCAGCACAGGCCTTCAGTATCTGTTTGAACAGGGTGACAAATTCCAGAAATTAGAACACATAAGCATAATGGACAACAAGATAGAAGATAATGAGATAGATATGTTAATGACGCATCTAGTTTCATTCCCAAATATGAGAACTATTAGGTTTGGGGCAAAGCCAATGGGTGGATCTTCTGTATTGCAAACACCAATGAAATTTGGAAATATTTCTTGCTACCGCTGAATACCACAAACTGAGCCTGAAAACATCGTTTCAATTGACGACTTAGAGTAAGACTTATTGTATCTAAATGATCATTCATGTCAAAGTTGCTCTTGTAAAGAGTAAATATTTTATATCGTAAAAATAATGTGGACTCAGAAGTCACCAAAGCTGACAAAAGCAAGTATTTTATAAAGGAATAGTAATATGGCTGAGAGGCATGGGGAAAGTATTTACATACAAAAATTGTGGGGGGAAAAAAGCTTGGACAGATAAAGTTATAAAACTGATAAATATATTTTAAAAATCAATTAAACTCAGATTGATTAGATTTATTATAACCATAAAAAACATTTCAAAATTGTTGACTAGATTAAACAAATGATTTATGAACAAAACAAGAAAACACAAAAACAAGTATGAACACCCAGGTCAGAATTTTAGAGGAAGGTGTTATGGTAACAACTTACAAAGATGATAAATAATTGAAACAAATGTTTTTGGTCTGGGACGAGAGAAGTTCCTAATGAACTTTTTCTAATGAACTTCAATGGAAATTAAGGAAATATTGTTTCACAGTACAAAGCATGTTACCACCAAGGATCTGTACACAAATGTTTGGTGGAGATGAAAAATGTTATTGAAAAGGTGAACAATTATACATTTTGGAAGCTACATGCTACTTAAGTTTACACTGTACAAAATATCCTTACTGAGAAAAAGCAAAAAGGATTTAATATGCATTTATTTTAATGCATGTTCAGATGTGCCCCTTACCAGAAGAGGGCCGGTGAACTTGGGCAATTTCCATTATTTCTAAGATATCAATAAATGATCAAATATTGTAGAAAATGAATATAATTTTTGTATTTGTTTATGCTAAAAACCGCTATTGATTTTTGTTATCATCAGAACATTTTGCGAATTGTTTTGAAAAGAAGCACATGTATAAGCTGATTAATAACTTTATCATTATTAATATGTTTTTTTATGCACAATAGTTACTTCCACAAATAAACGTAATGTCAAAATGCAAGATTATCCAATTGCTTCCAATACACCGATATTGTACAAAAAAATATAGATCTATATAATTGTATATGACAAGAACAAAGATAGTTTGTATCTCTGTTGGGTTTTTGTTGTTGTTTTGTGTCTATACTACTATGCTGTCAACAAACAATACCATGTTTTCATTTATGAAAATAAAGTGCTTCTATCATATCATATCTTGTTTTTAACCCATCTGTTATATATCTACTTTTAATGCATTATTAAGTACATTTTACATGAACCGAAACTGGCCATTCCTTTTCATTTCCATTTGCATCAATAAAACATCATTGGTTCAGTGTCAGTGCACTTTAACTTCGACCACAACACTACCAGCGCAGCAGTACACAGTACAATACAGTACTGTAATGGTAACGATTTTTGGTCCGCAATGTAGCAATGAATATCATCCGCTATAATATTATACACATTATGCGTATTTAGGACAGGAAAAAAAGATTATTGAGCACCGTTTTAAAATAGTCACTGTAAAGCCCAGTTGCAGCCAACACAAACATGACATGAAGCAAACAGAACGAGTCGCAACACTAACAGAATATGAACGAGAAGCTTTTTTTTTGTATGCAGATCTAGAACAGCCTGAACACGTCACACTTGACTACTTTTACAGTTGAATTATAATAATAGTTGCACTCTAGAGCTTGTCGTACTGGTATATAGTTAACACGATAACACTGTAGACCAATTGCTATTGATATAATTCATACAGCATTCCACATCCGGGTTCTTTGTTTGATTGTCATAACACGATATGGATCACCTTCATGAAATGTTCTCTGGGTTTGCGGAAGATAAACATGCGGTGTCAGGTGAGCCTTAGAGATATATATGTTTTACCTATATAGATATCAAATCAACACCTCTATTGTATGATTTCAATATTGCATCGATATATTTTACTTCCTTCTCTTGCAATTCCAAGTGGCTTTTTTGACTGGGTGTAACTGCTAATAATGTAGAATTTGGTAGCTACCAGCCTTGAACAAAACATTCTTCTGAAATAAAAATGTCAGATTTAATGTTTTGGTATTTTTTTTATTTTTTTCTAATTGGGAAATGTTTATACAGGGTGGCCTAATGTAGCATGAGCTGTTCTTCCATAGGGCCCTGTTTATAATAGTTCTAATAATACAGAAAAAAGGGTAGTGTGATTTGATATATAAGTGAACTACTAATAGCTATAAAGAGTACAACGCAAACATTATTGTTACAATATTATTATTGAAAACAATATTAAAGTATACAACATACAAATGTAAACCACAATGGTTTAAGGTATGCAATGAGTAATAGCGAATTGATTGCTTGATTAATACATTTGAGATGTTTGTATTTAGATGGAAATGCTTGAAATGAATCTAGCTGTGAGTGTTTGTCTTGGCTTGCCGGTCAAATAATCTCATAGTGAGAAAAAACACCTTTGACTTTATTACAATTTGGATCTAGTACACATAGTCCATTCAAGCATTGTACACCTAGTTTTTAGTTATGTGTGTTAATATACTGCTCTTTTTACTTTTGTACTAGTTGTACAGGAAATCATGCGACATGTCATGGGGTGATTAATGCACATGACAACATTTTAATTTGTTTCCTAATCTTAGACAGATGGAGGAACAGATGAATGGATGGATGGATGGATGGATAAGTAGATAGACAGATAGACAGACAGGCAGACATATACCCAGGCTGACAGACAGATATATAGTAGGTCCTAAGTTGTTATTTTATCTAAGAAGCTGTAAACAATTTTATCACATCACCAAAAATGAGAACAGTGTGCAGCACTTACATTTTGATGTAGATACATCAGTGACAATCACACATTCAGCTCTAAAAATAATTTATTTTGTTTTTGAATGTTGAATAAATCCCATCTTTAAAGTAGATGTATTTTCCAAAGTAAGCATGTGTGTCAGAATTCATGTCAATGGTGTAAAATAAACTACTTATTCAAAATGTGCAATTCAGTTAATATTAAATTGATGACATATTATTATTATGTGAAACAAAGTTGAAGTGAAGTTTGAGCCTAAAACATTATGTCATCGAAATTATTTTATCTTACCATAGTACACACATTCATGTTCGGTATGGGAATGGATAATTATGGATATACAGAGCGATTTTTTTTACCAAAACCTCCTTTTATGGCATAATTCATAATATCTAACTTTTTTGTTTGTATTTACAGACCAACAGCTTTGGACTAGACATCATTAAATCATGGCTCAAGCAAAAAGAAGAAAACATGATTATTTTGAGAAACTAAAAAGGTAAATATTTCTTCTGATATCACTTTCCATTTATTGTATAAATAAAACGATTATTATTTGAATTATATCAAGCTTAAAGGGTCGCACAGGAGAACACTAACAGGTCAAAGAAAAAAAACCATTTTTCTAATTAAAGAGTTTCAAGGCTGATAAATTTCATTGTAATTGTTAAACAATATGTTGCCTGATGATGCTGCTCTCTTCAAGTTAGGCACCTTATTTATTTTATCTACAACCACCCCTGCTGAGCTAGAATACTTTATATAAAGTCAAACAATGTCATGTTTTTGTTTTTTATTCTGTTGCTCTTTTATTTTCAGTTCTATATCAAAATTATTGATAAAATACTTTGTTCAAATTTTCTTTTCTCTCAATGAAGCCTTTCAGAAACTGAACTCAGAGTGTTATTGCGGAAAAATCGTGTAACACTTGTGGACAATATTATTTTGGGAGATGGGCTTTTAGCATGTTTATTTTCAAAAAGGGTGATTTCAATTGGGAATAAAGAATCCATTCAAGTAAGTATAGGGTCTTATCTACACTTCAGCCATTCATAATTAATAAATTGGCTGTTTTTCTTAAATTACATTTTTTAAAACTTTTTTTATGTGAAATCAAGCCACACAATCCAGCAAAAAAACAATGTAGTCTTGTAAACATGTGTTGTCTCTTTAACAAAAGAAAACTAGATAGAAATCACTGGTACATTCATTCATTAAGTGCCTTCGCCGCAACAGAGGTTGGTTCCAATGGCACGCCATCTGCAGTACAATGAAATACAATTTGTGGATACAACACCTTTTTCTTTTCTATTATGATTATATACTAATAAGACAAATGGATGCCTTAGGATTTTAAACATTTACAATGATAATCTGTGAGCATATTTTTGATACATTTTGGTTTTGTCCATTTTTTCCCAGAATATTTACAAATATCACCAGGAACAATAACCTAATAACCTATTAAACCACTATTGTTTTTGCAAGTCGAAAATCCAAAGGATTTCTGTGTTTCCAATCCTATCTAATCAGGAGATGTTTATAATCTTTGCAAAAATCAGAGGAGAAACTGGTTATATAACTTGATGTGCTTTCAACATGTATTATGTTAGACCAGTTGATACTTTAAAAATGAAACTATCTTAACTTCACCTGGCAACATTCTTTTTTTTCCAGGCAGAATACACTGAGGGTCGGAGGATAGAAAAGCTTTTAGATATCTTAGATAGAAAAGGACAACATCACATATTGCAGTTCTTTCAAGCTCTCCAAGATGAAGGCCATGCACATTTGCTGAAAGCAGTCATTGGTAAACTAGGTATAGTAATTTCGTTTTTTTAGAATTCACTTCGCCTTATATAACTTTATAAGACCATGTATATTATATTTTCTTTGCATTGAGGTTGCATTCATATCCTATTTTCTAGTATATCCGGTGGGCCCAGTGTTGTTTTAATAAGGTGGTAGTAAAAAGGTCCTAAAAAATCACACCTATGAGCCTTTAAATGAAGATGTTCTTTGAACTTTTCTAGATTTCCATCCATTTCCAAAAGGTGGGAAAATAGTATATAATCTGTATAAGGTGTTTTGTCCTATTGTGTTGTCTAAGTTGTGGTAATTTTCCATTAGAGAGTTGTCACAGTTTGTGTAGTTGTAATCTTTGTTTCCTTGTATGTTTTGATACTTGTATGTTGACTTTAAGCTAATAAAAATGATTAACATGCTATGCCACAGTTATGCTGAACTTTTCAGGGCAGCAATCATGTAATCTTTTGAACATCTTTTTGACAATGCTCAATTTTCATATTTTTCCAGGGCCATGCCCAAGTAAATCAACATACACAGGCACTGCAGAATTAGAAAAAAGAATAGATCAAGGTATGTAAACATATTTTGTTTGTAAAATATCTGTTTGAAATGCATTTAATTGTATAATTCACTATCAGGATTGTGAAAAGTCTCAAATTTCACTGAATAATTATCTGTTTGCCCATGATTTAATAAATGCAGCCTGCCTGTTGCACAGGTCTATTTCCCCACTTTGTTCATGTAGAAAGGGTCATTTGATTAACTAGAGTCTTGGGTTTTGTTCTTGCAATGTCTTTCTTTCATCTCTATTAGGATACTTTACAAAACTCAAATCTCAACTGAGCGAATTTTATTCAACAAAAATGAATTTCACAAGGGATAATCCGTTTGCTCCATCATTGACTACACCAAAGGATGAGGTGTTTGTCAAGTTAGAACTGGACCTAGTCTTGGATCATCTACCTGGAGAAAAGAACGAAAGGAAGTGTCTTCAACACTACCGGGACATTTTTGAAAATCAGTCTGAAAAGGTTGATACAATAAGAATTCAAAGAATCATAGTTTACGGAGAGCCAGGTATTGGGAAAACAACATTCTCCAAAAGGTTAGCATATGATTGGGCAAAAGGTACAGACAAAAATTTATCAGACAGGTTTGAAAATGTTTTTCTTTTGAATTTAAGAAAGATCAGCCCTGGTCAAACTTTAGTTGATGTTATTGCAGAACAACTCCTCCCAGATAACAGTTCTCTCTCCCAGAATCTGGGGGCTTACATTGAGCAAAATGACAAGATATTGTTCATTTTTGACGGTTTAGATGAAATGAAACCAAACACGTGTGAAGACATTGACAATGTCATCAGACGCAAGTACTTGGGTGACACATGTTGTCTTATAACTACCACACCCTCAAAGGCCCAACATTTAACTATTTCCTCCAAAATAGATCAACAAGTTGAAATTAAAGGGTTTACAAACAAAGATATAAAGCTTTTCATAGGCAAATTCTTTTTAGAAATTATAAATGAGAAAAGGAATTTGGAGAAAAATGAAGATGAGAAGAGAAAATCAGATGAAAGTGTTGGTGCAAGCATGAATGTTGAAGATTTTGGTGAATGTCTTAACAGTGAGCATAAACATATGAATACAGCTTTTTACAAAGAAATAGAAATGAAGGGTTTGTTAGATATAGCAAAGTTTCCTTTGATTCTCAATTTTCTTTGTTTACTGTATGTTGAGGATGATTCACTTCCAGAAAACATGTCACAAATATACCAAGCACTACAACAATACCTTTGCAAAAGTATCACAGATGAAGAATCAGAACATGAGGCAAAACTAGAAGATACCTTGGTACGATTAGGTAGACTAGCATTTGAAAGTTTTTTGAATGAAAATAACCAACTTTTCTTTTCAAAGAAACGCATTCTTGAAGAGGTTGGAGAAGATGCCTTTAAAGTAGGTTTTATTTTGTTAGATAAGTCAAAATATGGATCTGAATTGAATCCACAAGTTTACTTTTGTCACAAAAGCTTCCAGGAATACTTGACAGCATTCTTCATTGGCAAAGAAACAGACAACAACAATGATGAACCCTGGGAAAAACTCAAGACAAAGATGAAAACAATTGAGGACATTGGTGAACAAGATTTACTCCTGCAATTCTGTGCAGGAGCTTCTCAAAGATTAGCAGAGAAACTTCTTGACTTTCTGGATGAAAAGGTGAATATATTTGATCCAAAACTGAAGGTGGTTTTGCAATCAATGGACAAATTGTCACAAAACAAAGATCTGACAAAAGAAAAACTACAAGCACTATATGATTTTGATATTAGCAAAGATGGCAGCCAGATATTAGAATTAGAAGCAAGATGCTTTAACAATGCTGAAAACCTATCAAATTTGACCTCCCATGTTGTCAACCAAGTTATTACCATCACTGCAAATGTGAACAAAGCTCTTTTAAAACAAAAATTGATACCAAGAAAATGCTTTGCGTCAATTTCAAATGACCAAGAGTTGGAACAAGTAGTCCAAAACACAACTTCTGTGTTGTGGATCAAATTAGAAGGAAATTCCGGATCCTCTTTCACATTTTCAGAAAAAACTGTAAGCCTTTTGCGAGAAATGTGTGATCGAAATGAGTATTGCACAAGTGTCTACATTGGGAAGGGTTGCAAGGCTGACTGTTCAACAATTTTAAAGGTCATACAACTTTTAAAAGATCATCAAAAAGTCAAATACAAGCTTTTCACATTCGGCAGTGTTTCTAGCTATAACATGTATGGGATAGAAGGGTGGGAGAAAGTCTTCCAAATATTATCAGGAATCAAGTATCTTGTTGCTTTGAATCTTTGTGAGTGTGACATTCCTGAAACTGTCTTAGGGGAAATTGGAAAAATTATAAACATAAACTCTGACACCTTGTTACAATTAGACCTGTCGTGGAACTATGCCATACAAAATAATTTCCATATATTGAGCAAAAACATCAGAAAACAATTAACACTCACAGTCTTGAAATTGAGTGGCAGCTTGGATCCATCAGATGGAAATGCTGTGTCACAGTTTCTCAATAAGTGTAAAGAAACCAAAGTTCTCGATATTGACGAGTTAAAATCTGAGATCAGCAATGTCATTTTGAAATTAAACAAACTCCGAGAACTTGACATTTCATGGACAGTTGATAAAGAGACTGGGAAAGGATTAAAGGTTGAAAGAGTCCTTAAAAAATTAGACAAAATTGAAATGCTTGAAGTGTTCAAAGCAAGGGGTTGTAGAATAGATGATGAGCAATTACAAAATATTCCCATCAACTTACATTCAAAAATTCGCCAATTTGATATTAGCTACAACCAAATTAGCAAAACAGGTCTGCAGTGTCTGTGTCAACGCCATAGAGAGTTACAGAAATTGGAAATACTTGGGCTAGAATACAATGATTTAGGAGATGAAGGGGGGCGGGTGTTGATGGAACATCTACAACTATTTAACAGCATGAGAGAGATTTCAGTTCTAGGCACTGGAATGAGTGCAAAGATGAACAAACGGATAACAAAAAAAGGGAAAACATATGGTATTCGCTGCATCACAGACTAAATTCTGAAGAAGTGTAAATGTGAGATTAGTATAGACATTTTGAAAGTATCTGAAAGCTTTTATGAAAGTAAAACATTGTTCACCAGTCAAAAGTTAAACTTTGACTGATGTGTGAAATACTGATAATATAAATTGTGAGTCTTTTATAATTATGTTTTAGAAAAAAGTATTAAGCTAAGACTCAAGGAATGATTATAGAATGTGTACATAATAATGTTTCTATATTGACCTTTGAAATGCATGCCTCGCTCTCAGAAATTAAATATATAATTGTATATCGTACATTGATTATTAGAGTATAGGTATGTGTGCACTATTGCTGTGTGTAATGCAAGATATCTCATGACCACATTTGATCCAGTTTGCAAAGCTGATGATGTTTATACAATACATTTAAATTCAAAATGATATCAATATGTATGTAAAGAAAATCAAAGAAATATACATGTTGTATGATTTACACAAAAGTAACAGAAAGGTGATGGTAGAGTAAAGTTATTCTTTTATATAAGAATATTTTTGGTAGAGATTATTTGAGTGCAAAGTACATAATAAACATGACTACATAATTATAACATTATGCAGTCATGAATTAGACATTGCACTGATACATATCACTGTGTTGGCTAATTTAACATTATTGGTAAAAAAAAACACCAATGATAATGATATATTGCTTATCTTGCCTTCTTATATAGAAGATATAAAAAAAGTTTCAATTAATGTTTGTATTCTATGGTCTGGATAAAATAGAATAATGTATATCTCAAGATATTGATAACAATGTTATGATAATAGGCAATTACTTGAGAAACACATAACACAGCATTCAATCCAAAATAGATCAGCTTACTTGAATTGAAGGCTTTAGGAAAAACGTTGTGAATCTTTACATTGAACATTTCTTTGAAATTGTTAATTAATATGTTGGTGTAAAATCAGGTTTATATGTGTTAATTATAAATTGATCAAACATTGACGCCTTGCAAGGGTCTATATACAGTCAAGCCATCAATCAGTAGAATGATGGACAATTACCAAACAGAGGCAATCTGAGACACAAATAACATGTATTTGCATATTATTGCCTATATTATTTTAATATAGAAGCTATCTTTTTTTTTTTAAATCATTGGTCTCTATGAATCCTTGATAAGATTTTCACATTTTAGTCTGTTTATTCTCATGTGGGTACAAATGCATAGTTCAATCTTATATCATAAAGAAGAATGTTTAGTTCTTGATGAATGACAGGTCATTCATTGGCATCACAACAGGTGAAGTAAGGAAGCAGCATAGAAGACACCAGATGATATTAGGTCTTAATAGGTAACCATTTCATTATGAAACTAATGTGATTATAATTTGCATGCTTCAAATTTAAATTGAAACATTGACATTGGTAAAAACGTTAATTTTCGAATATATTTAGCATTGAATAGTGAATGAAAACATCTCTTGCATTACCAGTTCTAGTAAATACATGTTTTTTTTTTCTTTTCCATTAAGCCTTTCAGAAGATGAGCTCAAAAAGCTGTAACAAAGAAATAATGAAACAATCGTAGATCGTTTGATATTAGGGGATGGTCTATTGACATATCTCTATTCAAAACAAGTCATTTCAAAAAAGACTAAAGATTCCATTTAAGTAAGTTTTCAAACTTCATCTTCACTTTATAACCCTGTGTAGTCAACTAATAATGATGTATACAAAATCGTTTTTTACTATTTTTTTCCTTAAAACTTGGTTGAATAGATGTTTTTACATTGGTAATTGTCTTCAAAGCAATAAAGTAATATAGCGTTAATGAGTATACAGGGCTAAGATATAAGAGAAATCATATCAAAAATATATTTTTTCAAAACCACAACTTTCTTTTTAAGCAATATAACTCAAAGAAAAAAAAATCTATTATTAATTTTTTTTCCTCAAGATTGCAATCCCCCAAAAGGTCTGTTTTATCATATCTGTATCATTAACCACCATATGTCTATTTTTCAGAACCAACCCCAAGGTGGTGACCAGAAAAAAAAACTTTTAGATATTTTGCACAGACAAAAACAATGGTATGTAGAACATGTCTTAGCCCTGCACCATTCCTAAAATCCAAGGAAATGTATCTGCTTTATTTCAATGATTCTACATAATTATGTTTTTTATTGATTAAAACTTGAACATTTCAATATTTTTTTATATTTCATAATATGTGTAAATAGTGGTACTTTGGTCTTGGCCTTACCTGTACAATTGGCTCATCAGCCTAGTGTGGCTTATGCATCGTTCAGAAGTAAAAGTGAATGACACACTTCACTCTCAACAAGATTCTAATGTATTGCAGGTTATTTTCTTAGATTCTTCAAACATTTTGAGTTCAGGACATCATTTTGAACATTTTATATTACTATCTTGCTAAGTATTCATGTAAGATTTCACATGCAGGCACAGCTCAAAGGAAAACAAAGGAATGACCAAGGTTTGTATCATTTGAGTTATGCAAAATTGAGTTATCAATTATAAGATGACAACAAAAGAGATAAAGGCTAAATAATGAGGGTTTTATTTGATTTTTTTCACCAATTGCAGAATATTTAAAAGCTTTCTGTTTAACTATCCCCTCCATGTGCAGGATACTTCTCAATAGCAAATTACTTGACAATCATATTATATACTATGTGTTTCCTTAGTATAGAAAGGGACGTGAACCTTCACATTTCTTAGTGAAAGCTTTGTAATGAACCACTTGAAACATTGAAATTGGTTCACTATTGATAGTTCTTTCTTTTTTATATCAAAGATGTGGACGATCTCCAGGGAGAATTATTCAGCCACCACAACATCCGCATGGCCTATATCCAGTGACTATCATCATATGAAGACGATGCAATGTAACTCAATAAAGTCCTCACAAACACAACAACAAATTAACAGCCCCTAGACCATAAAAAAGTCAAGGCTAGAAAGGTGAATCCCTTGTTTCTGTCCTTATCAATAAACACTATTTAACCATGCAGAGAGAATACCTAAAGAAAACGTCAAATGATAGAATGTTATTGGTTTGGACAGTTATGACAAGTATTCTGAAAGTAGTTGTCATCAAATTTATAGAATCATTAAAAGGAAGGATTTAAAAAATCTGATGGTTCTTATGACTAGCCGCCCTGGAAATCCACCTCCTTTACAACAACTCAGAAATTCTTTGGATTCCATTTCCAAATCGAAGGTTTTAGAACCTTGAAAGAGATTAATTAAAATAGACACAACAGCGTAACGTTTTGTTAGTTGCATTAGGGAAAATGGAAAGTTTGAACTTGCAAAATTTCCAAATATATTGCTTTTTTTACCTTCTTTATGAAGAGAAAGATAAGGCGCTTCCAAGCCTTTGAGCAGCATTGTATTGGAAACTGATGAATTGGTTTTACAAGAGGTATACAGTAGGAGATGATGCTAAATGTTTCTCAAAACTATATTGATTAGTACGTTTAACATACTTATCAGGTATCAAACTGTATGAGAATTTAACATTTGTTAACATTGTTATATCAAATTTTGAATGGATAATTATTCATATAGGAAATTTTGTTTGATAGAATGAATTCTAAACCAAATAACTATATTGGAATATTTCATCATAGGTTGCAAAGAAACTGGATTTTAATATCAAACTTACATAGAAAAAGGTCTCTGTAATGTTTGATAGCTTTGTATAAAATAGTGAATATTTCATATATGTATATCAGCCATATAAATAAATAAATAAATAAATATTTTTATTTCATGTGATAAAGGCCATGGGCCCAGTGTACATAATATACAGAAATATTTATATAAAACTGTATTAAAATTCTTGAAATAAAGATTGAAAACATGCATCTTTATATTGATTCTTTTTCATTCGATACTAGGAGTGATTTATTACATTATATCAGTTGTTAAACATATTATTTGAATTCTTGCTTTTTTGATTCTTGTGTGTGACAATATCACAGTGTAAATCCTTTGAACTCTTTTCATTGTGACTCGACCCCCCCCCCCCCCTCACTTGGAGTATAAATATGATGTTATCATGATCAACACAACGTCTTATCAAGATATAAACTTTATATGAAAAAAAACCCATAAAAGAATACTAGAATTGAAGTCAAAAGCTGTGCCACACATTATCCCTAGTATATCATGTAATTATTCGTTAAACACAATGATTATTCTATACAAAACTAGCCCTCTAAGTCAAAATCCTGCTTTTTTACTCATAAAAGAACATACAGACTGAAATCAATGTCAATTTTGAAAAGTTAGAATTCAATGCACTTTTGCTGTTTCCAAAATAATTGCAACATTTAAAGTATGTGGTGGTATGCCAGAGACATCTACTGGTACATTATAAAACCATATTTAAAAAATAACAAACAAATCTTTCTTACCACAAGTCAATATGTCTAGACAATCCATAGATTTATTGGAAATGCCATATACCATGATAAAACCCCTTTTGTATCTCACTTGAACAAGAAATTAAATTTTTTAAATTTATTTCCTCACAAAATCCAGCAAAAACTAAATGGGCATGTATACTTCCACTTAGAAATATAAAATAATTATCATAATTTATTGTCAAAAGGCATATGACAATTATGATAGATTTGATCTTGTGATTGGATAACTGAATTTGTCAAACACTGCTTGTTATGCTCCATTTATTTCAATATATGAATATCTATAAAGACGTCAGAGCTATTATAAAAGAGCAACCTAAGGAGAAACTGTTAATGGAATTGTTAAATTACTAAGGTGAGTGGGATCCTTTAAATAAAACATTATAGTATTGTCATAATTTTCCTAATTTTTTATGTAAACTTGAGTTCAAAATGCTACAAACATTGCCTTCTGATAGTAAAGTTGTCCTAAAAAAGCTTCAATAATTAATTTCATATACAATAAGAAAGATAATTTGACACAAAAAGAATTTAAACGATAATTTCTTGTTTTGCAGGTGTGCTTTTTTATTATCATGTACTTCATTGTTAAATCTTCAAACTCTTACTGAACTCATGTTGGCTTTTAAGGGCAGAGGACAAGAGGATTAAAACTTGGAGAAAGTTACTTTCCTTTGTTAAATTCCGGTATAACTTTTGAACATACTACTTGTTCATATTTCAAAAATGATTTTTTAGACACCTTTAGTATACACAAACCATGTTTATTTATATTTATAATGTATATAACATTCAATGGATGGGCGTCTATGCTGAAGTCTAGCTAAAAAACACATCAGAAATGAAGTTCTTTTTACAAACATGACATGTCAGGTATTTTTGAATGTTACTGTAAATATATACAATCAAGGTTCAGCGCCAGAGAGGTTCATGTACTAATTTTTCATAAATGTAGATTTTTGTATTTTCCTATATAGAATAAACATATCTATCACCTGGTAGCAATATTTGCTTAACTGTATGATATCTATGGGTTAAAAATCAATATCTCAGGGCCAGAGTGGTTCATCTCATGTTTAGACCGAGCTAGACTGAATATGTCGTCTAGCGAGAAGCATTTTTTTGCTAAAAATGATGTACTATTACTAATTTGTCATGAAAATGTTGAGAATAAAAAACCGAAACAAACTTCAAGATCAAGAAAACTGGCAGATCAAAACTCCCTGCAATTAACGGGTTTATACAAGGGCCAATACTATCAAAAATGCAAAGTTGAAAGATCTAGTAGCTCAAAAATACTCATAATGTCTCTCCAGCTTTAATAAAAACATTTCTATGATAAAATAAGTTAATAAGTATGAATAAAACTCTGTTTTAATGTGTATTTAAATAATTTTGTTATTCTATCTGCACTGGGATTTTATGAGAAATAGAGAGGTTCATGTATAAAATCTTGCATTCAAAACACTTTAAAAACATCAGATATAAATGAAAATTATCAAAAAGGTAGAACATTGAGTGAATAAAGCCAGTATTTTGAATTTATATTGGCAATCAAAACTTTAAATGCCTATATCTCAATACTAATAATAAGGTAGATGAACCACTCTGGCGCTGAACCACTCAATTTGTATAGTTAAGACTCATCTCTGCCATTGCTGTCAAAGTTTTATATCAACAAAGTACAAGTAAACTATTGGCATATGAAGTCATAAAATCTTGTATCAAGACCGCTATTTTTCTTCAACAATCGCACAGTTATAAAATGTGAATAATTCTCATTAACATGGTAAATATGTCATAAATTTAGATTTGTTTTTGAGATGATAATGATTTTCATTAACATAGCAAATATGTCATCTATATAAATTTGTTTAGTCATTTATCAATGGTGTAAAGTGAGAATTACCTGAAAAGTATAAAATTACAAAAAATATTAATTGGTGTCTGTTATTGCTATGTCTTAATTGATGAACTGCAAATGTCACCAAATCTAAGAATATGTTAAATGCAAAACGAGAAACAAGCCAAATGAAAGTATCAACTCTCCCTCTGCAATTAAAGTCTATTAAAGTCTGCAACTAAATTATAATTATGTTAAAAAAAATAGAACGTTGCAACAAAGCTCTCTTCAGGGTTGGTTTCATAAATTAAATAAGATTACACACACTGATATTTGGAATACATACCCAGTTTAGATATAATCACACATTACATAATGTTGAAAATAAAATACATGTGTGTCTACTTCTTTTCTTCATGTATGTATTTCCCGTGGTGTGAAACAAAAATGTTCCATAATGTTTTTGTGTTTGGCAATTTTTGCTTTACGCCATTGACAAGATTGACAGCCATTAAATGTTCATCATTAGCATGTATGAATCATCTAATATTTGAAAACCGTTAACGCATATTTGATTTTGTATGACAAGAATGGGTTACTTGGTAATAAGAAACCATGTATTAAATTAAGCATAATTGATACCATTAAAGTCATCTGAAAGGTAGTATATCAGATACTCAAACAAACACTGTCTTTGTTTACAGATCTTTCAAGTTTCTCTATATGCAATTTATAAACTATAAAACGGACAGCCCATTACCAACTCCTTCCACCCCTCTCCTATTCAGAGTTTCTACCATTTGGTACGACCTGTGGACCCTGATACAGACGTATGATTCACCCAAGAGAATTCGTTAAACACACTGTCTAAGAATGAGGATCAATTGGCAAAGATTGGTGTCATTTCATCTGAAGTAGTTTTACAATACTCTTGCACGTAAAAACAGTATATTAGTTATTACGTATTGTACGTGTATGATAAAAGTTCCCCTGTTCATTTATTTTCTGTAGAGAGTATTGAACTAAAGTTATCTGCATTTTCTTTTAAAAATCTTTTTGATAACATTTCTGAAGTCCTTTTGAGTCCTGGCATATAACAATGGATTGATCGCAGAGTTAAAAAATATAAGTAA